>JAVQJD010088814.1:0-43674 GCA_036023655.1 Nannoperca australis | reverse complement strand
AGAGAGAGAGAGAGAGAGAGAGAGAGAGAGAGAGAGAGAGAGAGAGAGAGAGAGAGAGAGAGAGAGAGAGAGAGAGAGAGCGAGAGCGAGAGCGAGAGCACAGAGTAAGACAGAGGAGGAGGAGGAGGAAGAGGAGAGGTAGGTAGGAAGGAGGAAAACTGAGTTCACCCAAAAGAATCCCTCGGTGAGGTTAGTGTGTGAGAATGGGGCGTGTTGGGCTGCATACTTGCCCCCAGACTGCTGCAGTAGTTGTTGGTATTTTAATGGGCCTCTGTCTCTATAAAGCTGCCTTTGATCATGCACTCAGGCTGCACGTGGATGTTGATTACGCCGGAAACAGACACCTGGTCACACTCTAAAGCCTGTCTGTCTGCCAGCCTCTGTGTCGCTGCACAGCCGCATACAATTCAGTCCGTAAGTATGAGGACAGTTTGGTTGCGGGTGTTGGAATTTAAATGAAAGAAAGTGGTGATTTTGAGCTTTAACTTGAGGGTGTTTACATCCTGATGAGCTGTGTGAGTGAAAGATCAAATAAAAGAGCAACTGACATCAAGCTAAAATAATTACAAAAAACAAGTTTAAGTAAGACACTAAACTAAAGAGAGACGAAAAAAATGAGCTGCTTCCTAAAGTTGTCCAAAGGGAGAGATATCCAAAGTTCAGGAGCTTTAACCTGAAAAGCAAAGTCTCCTTTTCTCATGAGGAACAACCAACAACCCCTGACCCGAGGACCTCGGGTAGCTACAGGTCTTTAATGTAGGTAGGTGCCAAACCATGCAAGCCTCTAATGTGATCTCAAGACTGCACAGTGGAAAGAAGCTACGGATTCTACTCTGTTGGATATACAGATGTTCTGTCCTTAACTTAGGTCTAGTCCAAGAGACTAAAACTAGTCATGGTTAAACATCACTACTGTCATGGGAAGCCGCTGAGGCCGCAGCAGAGAAAAGGACCCACAAAGGTTTATTAAACACAAACAAACTTACAGGTGATCTGGTGAGCAGGTAACAAAAAGCTCCAGGGGACAAACCAAAATGCAAACAGAGAGCAAAGGGAAGGGACCAGTGGGACAGGAAACGAGGGAAACAGAAACAGGTGAGTAACAAGACACAGGTGAAATCATTAACACAGACAAACCCAAGACAGAGACAGACAGGAAGTTTCAAAATAAAACAGGAAAACACAAAAACCAAGAACAGTCACTGTGATGATGTTGGTACGTGTGTTTTTAAACCGTGGAATTAGCCAGGCTAGCTGTTTCCCAATGCTCCCACTCTTTATGCTAAGCTAGGCTAGCAGTCTCCCGGCTACAGCTCGATGTTTTTTTTTTAAATCTAACCCTTGGAAACAAAGTCAATAGAAAAGAAACAACGATGCAACAAAAATGGCAGTCACGCGCTGTGTCGCCTGCGCCCAACCATCCACCCAGACCTCCACACTCTGGTGGTGCGAGATGCTCGTCAAAGCAACCCTCACGTCTCGTTATCAACGTACGCCAGCACACCTGCCGAGTCCTGACACATCACAGCAAGTTGACGCATGTCGGTATACATCGCAGTCCTATTTCCAAGTGTCAGTGTTGTACAACCACTGGCGTGCTACCTTCGCCTTTGTGGGAGAGTCGGTTGGTGGTTAGATTCCCAGCTGCTTTTGAGTTTCCTCGAGCGTGACACCCAACCACATTGCTGCCGATATTATGTTTTATATTGTATGTAAATGAGAAAATGAAAATACAGACATCACTGTGGATGAAAGCATCTTCCAAATCAAGGTGATGTAAACGGACACAACAGACATTCTTCACACATCTGCCAGAGGTTGCTGTGAGGAAATGCCCTTAAATAGGACCATGCATGTGTCATGTCTGTTCAGGTTTTACATTCTTACCTGCAAATGTACAGTTTAGGATTGTTTGGAAGCCATTGATCTCCCTTCATTTCTGTAGATTTGACAATATAGTGCGCTCATGAAACTTGCTTGAAACGTGCAGTCCAGCTTCTGTCAGTGGCAGATTGTCATTATGTGGTGATGCAGGTTGAGTGCAGAGTTGGTGTGTTCAACGTTACGGATCCTAGAAGAAGTTTCAAGAGTGTCTGCTAATTAGAAATAGATTCGCACTGTACAGAAATGAATGGCAGCTAATGAAAAGGTGCTTTGAGATTTCCAGACTCATTAGCTGTGATGTAAAGTGGTTTGTAGTAAACGTGCTTAAAAGATGCAACAACACTGGTGAGCAGTTCAACCTGAGAGCCATCGTTTCCAAATATATATATATATATATATATATATATATATACTGTTTAAACACTTATGGACTGGCAGCGAGACGGGCAGAGAGACAGACAGGTGTTTCTCTGTCATCTCTGTCATGTGTTCCCCTCCTGTAAGATATTACTGCATCTGTGTGTGTGTGTGTGTGTGTGAGCAGGTAGGTGGTAGCTACACACACAGTACATACAGCTCTTGTTTGTGTGCACCTACATGTGTGACGGTGTGTGTGTGTGTGTGTGTGTGTGTGTGTGCACGTGAGGACCATAATCAGCTCCAGATGATTTTGAGTGTCTGCCAGCTTCCCAGAATAGCAGCGCTGGTTTCCTTGCAGCCCTCCAACTGGCCTTGGCAAATATTTTAGCAACTCCGTGTTTACCTTCACACTCCTTCACTCTCACTCACTCAGAGCATTTCTCACTCCTGCAGCCGCTCCATCGAAAAGAATCTACTTTTTCATCGTTTGCCCTGATGGTCAAGATGAATGACCTCCTGTACAGCTCATAGATGGGACAAACTCCACAGCACGCTGGTTGCACGTGGCTGCCCGAGCGATGCTCTCCCGCTCTGATCTCGAGACGTTTATTGTCGCCTCTCGCAAAGCCAGCAGCTGCGTCACCGGCAGTGTTTATCTCGGACTGTTTCTGCACATGAGCGCGTTCCAGACAGCAGGGCATTCCTCTGCATGATCGATGAGATGTTTGTCTTATTAGAGGCTGACTTGGCCTCCTGACAAACAAGTCTCAAGGCCAACAGAGAGACAGAGCCTGGTAACAACACACACATGCACGTTGGAGGCGGTGTTGATGAAGCTGTGTGAGGGTAATTCCTCACCTTAGAAACGCTAATCTGTTTTCACAGTGATAAGTCCAGTCTTCTCCTGTGATGGAAGTCAGAGCTGGCTGAGTGATGCTGCTGCCACCTGTCTGTGCAATCCCTCCTGCTGAAGGCTGCACACGTTCATCTTTGCATAGTATTTAGTCACAGCAAACAAGCAGCGCACTAACGTTTTCTCTCTTTGCAGTGCCGTCCATCCAAAGGCCGGAGGCGGGGCTACTGCTGGTGCGTGGACAAATACGGGCAGGCTCTCCCCGGCTACGACGGCAGGGAGCGGGGCGAGACGCAGTGCTATAACCTGGAGAGCAAATGAGAGGACGAGGGCGAGAGAGGAGGACAGAGGATAAGTGGGGGGAGAAAGAAAGAGCGCCTACTTTGCTCTTGCATGTAGTTTTATGTAAACCTTTGAAGGGGCTCTGGACCTTTGATTTCAGGTCCCATTTCTGTCGGAGAGTTAGAGGGAGGGGAGGGGAAAGGGGTGGGGCCCGGCCTCGGCGACCGGCCAGGCCTCCTGTCCATCACAGCTATCTGTCCTGTGCTTAGGGAGCCTATCCTTTCTTTAAAAACACAAAAACAAGAAAAAACTATCAAGCTGAAAGCTGAGAGAAAAGGGGAAGAAAGAGAGAATCCTACCATCGCACTATTCTTTTAGAGGGAGAGGAAGGAGGGACTTTTCCACTCACTAAAGAGGACTTGTTTGTGACTGTGACCCGAGGAGACAAAAAAAACAACACACCACCACCACCGTTTCTATTGTGTGTGTGTGTGTGTATCTGTGAGTGTGCGTTTGTCTTAATGTGTGACCACCTGCGTGACATAACATACGTGTGCACAGCTGCATGTCTGTGCACGATGGCGAGCGAGTGCGCGCTTCCCTTTATTTGTGTAAATACTGTGTGTCACTGAGCTCAGTTTAGAGATGTCAGACTGCCCACCCCCAGCCCCTGCTCCGTTAAACAATGCAGATGAAACGCTCTCTGGCTCAGGGTCCATTTTGAAGTGAAGGATTATGGGATGGCAGGGCTTTGACTCCTTATCCAGCATGATGGCTGCCTCTGGCTCGACCCTCTGCAGCTGGGACGGGAATGGAGGCAAAGCGTGCAGTTACAGTGCCTTAAAAACAGACCATGCCTCCCCTTCACCCTCTGTAGTCCTCCATTAAAGGGACACGTCACTGAAAATCTACTTCTTAGAGTATGAAATACTCGCAGGCTGGAAATGTGGCTCTGAAAAATGTAGCTTACACCTTCGCAGAGGACAGCAGCAGTAGTTGTAGCTTGGATTCACAGCAGCTGCGGTGGATTTGAAGGGTGACCCTGCAGAAACAACAGACAAACATCCACAGACACTTCTGAAACCGCTGCTTCATTCACATTCTGGGCTATGAGACCGCGAGAGGGTGACGTGAAGGTTGTGTGTTTAGCTGTATAACTTCTGGAGAAACTACGAGCGTGTGGAACATACTGAAGGAACGCAAAAGATATTAGCATGAGTCCAAACCTCTGAATTGCTGCCCACAGCTCTGATTTATTTTCACCGGTTCAGATCAGTCCAGTCAGAGCTTTGTAAGCAGTAACAAGAATGTGCGAGCGACAGAAAAATGGCCACAGAAATAGCGATGAGATAGCTTCACAGTCTAGAAAACGCTGCGTTACTGTTCCTAACATCTGCTAACTCAGCTTGAAACGGCAGTCTCACACACCACGTTACCAACATATGGCTAAAGACAGCTTTCGTTGTTGCTAGCACGGTGAGCTGTTTATGCAAGTAGCTGCGAACAGCTAATAAGCTAACTGTGCTAGCAACAAAGAAAGAAGCTGTGCAAGATATGAGTCTATGGAACCCCACAGTCAGTAATGGACAGTGCTGCAGCAGTGGTCTGAGAAGTTTCTGTTAACATTTGATATATTTCTGGTGATTTGGGCGGTTTCCATTGGATTCCCCTGTAACTGTGAATCAAAGCTAACTACAGCTGCTGTTTGCAAGTTGCAAGCGTTTCTAGTATTATTATGAGATGCTCACATGCCGCCCTGCAGTCTTTGGGTCTTCTGTCTCTTTCCCACCACCTACTGTCCCCGTCCACATCCTCGTCCCTGTTCCACCATGGCTCAACCTATGGAAAGCTGGTGAGGTCATTATTCGTCTCACAGTCGCTGTGTGAACGTAGCTCCATGCGCCTGCACGCTATGACCAGCAGAGGGCGTTCTCCGCCGTGAGCGCTGCTGCGTACGTGCGGCTGCGTACGTGCACCTGACGGCAAGACATTTTCGTCCTGCATAGAAAGACCTAAAGCAATGTTACTGTATTAGAAAGCACTTTGAACTTTTGTGTTCAATAAAATGGAACTTTATTTCCCTACATTTCACACTGGCCAAATTGTGACCTCATCGGCTTTCCATTTCTACCCTGCTCTCTTCAGTCCTCGCCCCCGTCCTTGTCCCACGTCCGTCATGCAGCTCCAGTGCTGCTGTCCTCCAATCCTACATGTCTGTAAGCCCCTGAATGTGGTCTCTGTCTGTGTGCCTGATCCCTCTCCGACCCACTAACGCGAGCTGTTATTCCCCACTTCTGCACCCTGCCAACCATCCGGTCCTCCTCCTGTCAGTGGTGCAACCTGGTGTAGGCTTGTTTGAACGGGGCGAGCCCGGTGTGACCGGCCCGCCCTGCCGCAGGTGCCAGCTGCCCCTATGCTTCAAGCCCAAGCACAAGCACTAAAAGCACTTTAGCTGCGCCGCTACTCGTCAATGCATGCAGTTAAAGACAATTGGACCTATCTGCATCTGCATGCCTTTCCTTCGAGGTAATGTCAGATGAAACAGCGCGATACTGTAAGAAAACAATAATAACCCAGGGAGGAGAAGAAAAAAAAGCTACACCAGGACTTCTGACAGCCAACTTAGCGAAACACCCCTCAGAGAATTTCCATTCAATGCAAATATTTTCTTTTTTGTTGTTGTTGTTTTTGTTTCTTTGAAAAATGCTTGTATGATCGTATGCCAACAAATCTCCACGAGGTGGACACGGCACCAAATATGCATTCACACAAGTGGTAGGGGGTCTGAGGGAGGAGCTTCCTGCCCGACGCTCCTCCACATCCTGTGTAAAGACTTGAAACGTGGAGAGAGTGCCGACAAAGAATGCTTGCCCAGTAGCTTGGTAGCATGAAATCGGCTGTACACTTCCTTTAATAGACAGCAGCAGCTTCCAACCAGCCTGTTGGTGCTATATCCCATCTACTCAAAGACTTGATGTGAGGGGAGGAACATACATATAAATACGTGTCAGCTATTCCCTCCCTAATATGTGTAAGTGTGTCTTTTTATATATATAATTATTATTATTATTTCCTGGCCAGCTATGTGTCTGACTAGACATCATGTACAGTACTTAAAAAATGAAAATTATTTATCTAAGAAAGAATTATAAGCTGATCCAAACTAGGTTTTCTTATGAACAATTCAGTGACTCGCCGATTGCACAGCAAAGTCTAAATGATTCAGTGTATTTTGGGGATTATAATCACTAATGAATGTTTTATTTAGTAATGTCCTTCTGTTGCTCAGCAGTGTCATTTGTAAGCTCCGTGCCCGGCAGGACAGTTTCAGCCTCGTGGGCAAAATCTGTGTCAGTCAGTCACTCAGGTCTCTGGTCACCTTAGTTCACGGTTTCCTACGGCCAGTGAACCTCTCACCTCTCAGCCAGTCACTTCTCTCCATGCACACCCAGCCATCCCGCCTCAGCCAGGGTCACACTTCTGTAATGTCACTTTTTCATTTTGTATGATGAATATTATGGTTATGATTTTCCCTGCTGGTCACGTAAAGAATCTCTCTGTTCACGGGTAAATGTACTTTGTTTTTGTTTTCATTTCCAGTTTTTTGATTAAAGCTTTTCATGATACTAAACTTAGAAATCACACAGCTTTTATTTTCTCTGAGAAAAAGGAAATGATTTTGAATTTTCAAAATATAATTTGTATTTGATGTCTTTTTTTAAATAAAATAAAACTGAACACATTTGAAGACGCTGCCTCTGACGTGTGCTTGTGTCTCGTCCACGAGCATCCTCCGCTTCCTTTCTGCAGCCAATCAGGACTCGCGTTTTTGGCTCCTGTTGCAAGTCCTTGAACGCAATTAGGCTCCCCTCAGTCTTGGAATGTGTCAATAAGGATAAAGCAAAGGTTCAATTTGTAAAGAATAAAAATAAATCCGGTGGTGCCAGGCAGGCTGGCAGTGGGCACGAGAGGTTGAGGTGAATTCCTGTGCCCGACCAAGGCAAACAGAGAGCGGGTCAAAGCTGCATGTCCCCGGGACCTGTCTAAAGTTAGACAAGGCCCTCCACTTTGGATCACCGTGATAACACTGCACACTGCGCACATTAAATATAGATGTGGTCCAGCAGTGCATCCACACACACGTTCATAATCCTGATGAGGTTGTTACGATGCTTGTGTTGTTGTTGTTGTTGTTGTTGTTGTTTGTGCACAAAGTAAACCCTCCGGAGGTGAAAGAGAGGCCGGCAGCGCACAGCTGAGGTTAATGTTTTTATTAAATATATCACCTTTTTTTCTTACATTACATCTCAGTTACAAAAGTGTACATACACACGAGTGAGCAGTTAGTCACTTTGGAACAGACTCACACAAACAGTAATTGTCTCTCCAACAGCAGCATGTGGATAAAGCAGAGGCGCCGCGCGTCACGGTGCACCGCGGGACGCGCTCTGCGTGGTCACGTGTTCGTGGTCAGAGAGAACAGCAACACGCAAAGTAAAATAGCAAGTCCTTTTTGTTTTTTTCTGACAGATACATCAACACAACTGACAGCAGACACATAAATATTGGAGGTAGGTTAATGTAGAAATACCCGTCTGAGAGGCGGCGCCGCCTGCGCCGCCCGTCATGCTGTTTGCAACCCCATGGAACCATGGGAAATGTTTTCTGAGACTGTTTAAGGATTCCCGACTGAGAGTTCTGCATTCACTGACAAGAGCTGATCACGTGTCACATCAGGGGGGAGAGACAGCGAAATGAATCATAGAAACAACATTTAGACAGATTTGGTCACTCAGTGCTTTTGTTCTTGCTTGGTTCGTCACAAACCAAACCTCCAGACAACTCCTTTAAGGGTAGAGCGAGCTCAACTCAGCGGCGGAGTTCCTCAGGGCCAAGATACATATATACACTTTATACACCCATAAAAATAATAATATAATAACAAAATGATATAAATACGCATATAATAATTACAAATAAAGGGAAATAAAATGGAAATAAATAAGGCTGAGGAGTAGAATAAATGCACAAATATTAAAATCTCCTTTTCAGAAAAACAAAATAGATTTTTTTCTCTTTGGGACGGGTGTTTGAAGGGGGGGGGCTCAGGGTGGCTGGGACCCACAGTCCCGCAAAGACAGTGTACCTGAATTAAACACCACCACGGACAAGATCAATAAATAAACAGCTATCAACAAGGAAACATCAGTGGCTTCTTCTTCTTCTTCTTCTTCTTCTTCTTTGTTGTGTGTGCGTGTGTTTGTGTGTGCGTGCGCGTGTGCGTGTGGTTGGTCTCTTTAAGGGCACTCGGTGTCTGCAGGCAGGTCGGTCGAACCTAAAATCTTCTTGCCGTTCCAGGAGTTCACACACCAGCATCGACCCCTCTGTCCGTCCAGAGAGGACTCACACTGCAGGGGACACACCAGAGACACACACCCCGTTAAAACACTGCGGTCACGTGGTGCACGCACACACACACAATCATTGTAAAGCTGTGGTTGACATACTCCTGGCTACACGCTCTCACACACAGCTTGGTGAGATTCTTTCACCCTTAGTGGAGTCATGGATCCATCCCCAACAAGCCACCACACGCACCCACACGCACGCACACACACACACAGTAAAGGCACCGACCTGTTTGGGTTTATAAAGCCCGTGTTTGTCGCAGTTGGGGAGGTAGAATCTGGTTAGTTTGTCTCCTAATTTCTGCTGGGATTTGGCGATTTTATCCAAGGCCCTCTGCAGCTCCACGTGACAGGGCCCCTGTGGAGAGGGGGGGGGGTTAACTGAGCTCAACACACAGACATAATTTATATCCACACCGCTTTATTATCAGCAAGCACGTGGGCTGACATCAACCTGCATATAAAACTTGTAATAACAAGCATCCCGCTCCCTCTCCTCCCGCTCCTCAAACAGCACGCGAGCGCCCCCTCGTGGTGCAGCGGCCCGCTCCTCGAACCTCCCCGAAAACTTTTAGCAACACGCTGAATCCTCCCAATGACACGGATATGCGGGGTTTGCGGTCTCACCTGCTCGACCAGCTTCTTGCGGATGGCGATGAGTTTGGCCTTCAGGCTCTCCTGAGCGTCGGCGGCGGCCCTCGGGTCGTAGGGCTTACTGAGGCCGGGGAGGTAGTGGCTGGAGCCGGGGTCCGACACGATGGCTGCGTTCTCCAGCTCAGCCTCTGGCTCTCCCTCATCTGGAGGAGATTGAATGAATGAGAAGCGGGGTTGACTGAATGTGGCTGTAAATGACCTCCGCATTGACTCGTCCAGTGTTGGGGGGGGGTGGGGGTCTGATAATGAGGATTTGCTGGATGATTACAGACTGCAGATGTCTAAATGTGGAGGTTTATAGGCCTACCTTGTGTCTGGGGCTCGGGGGTCGGCTCGGCCTCAGTGCTCTCCGTGCACACGGCTTGTCCCCGGGTGAGGGAGTGCAGCGGCCGGGGGTCGCCGGGTCTCGGGGTGCACCTCAGTCCGGAGCCGCACGACGCCGTGTAGATCCCGCACAGCTCCCCGGCAGTCAGGGCGCAGGCGAGGCAGCATCCACAGCCGGGCTCCCGCAACACCTCGGCGCATCCGGGCGCCACCGCTGGACACTGGCTCAGCTTCTCCGGAGTACACGGGGCGCATCGGATCGGCTCTGGCCCCAGCAGCGGGGACCCCAGCGTCCCTGTGAGCAGCACGGAGCACAGCGCTGCCACCACGACGTGCTTCAGATAAAATCCACCCGTGGCCAACATAGTGAGCCGGATACAGAAGAGAAAACGCAGAGCAAGCTGGAGAGAATGATGAGAGGTGGGCGCCGGATTCCCGCGGTTCTTGCTCAGTTGTGTCTTGCGTTTGATTTGGGGGAAATGTCTAACTGTGCGTTGCGCGCAGCCGTATTTATAGCCGGGTCCTCTGTGAGTGTTTGACGCATCGGCGTTATGAATGATTTCTGAAAAGAAGGTGTGATGATACGATGGACTCTGATTGGCCCGTTGGTGTCCGGTCAGACGGCTCATTTGAATACAACAACCGCGTCAATATTTATTTTGGAAAAGGCCGAACTTGCACGTATCTCCGCCGAGTGACGACACCACTGTTTGATGTTGCAACCACGGGCCCTCCTCCTCTCACCCGGGCGCCACGCGGACCCACGTTACCCTCCCTCAGTTACAGTAACCAGCCTGATGCTTTTTAGGTGTTTTCATGAGAATAACTCAATTTGATGGTTTTCTCGCGTGAAACGGTCCCTCGTGTTCCGGTCTGACGTGCACGCGCCCCCCTGTTCGGGGACAGCGTTGTCTATTCATGACAGTTTTCCATTAATTGTCCTTTCCCAAACTTCTTACACAACTTCGGGAAAAAAAACTAATAATGAGCGCAGATTACGCACGCCCACGCCGGCTCCAGTGTTACACGAGGACGCGCCGCTCCGCGGAGGGAACAATAAACCCAACGTTCACAGCTGAGCTGCGTAACCGGGGGCCACCGTTTAACGCCGGTGACTCAAGGTCCCCCTCTGTCCCCCCGCGCGCGCTGAAGCCGGCTTTGGGCTCGGTCCAGGACGTGTCCAGCTGCAATGACCCGTTTCCTGGGACAATAATAGACCGGCCTGCGCTGACATTACCACGGACACGTCTGTGATGGTGGACAACACGCACGTTTTCATGGCTTGCTGCAAAGCATGCGGTGTCCTGCCAGTGCTGCTGACCCCGGAACAGCGCGTGATGGTGTCCCCCTCATTTGCAAAATGACTGAAAATAACAGACTCTCGTGCCCACACACACACACACACACACACACACACACGTAATTAACTGCCTCCTCATATCACTGTGTTCTGAGGCATGGATCGGCTCCATGCAATTTTTTATAGGATTGCATCATCTGTCAATTTAACTCACGTGCTTTGTATTTCTCAAAGCTTGGATCTAAATAAAGCTTTAACTGTGATCTGATGCCCCCCCCCCCCACACACACACACACACAACCTGCAGGTTACTGACGGAGCTGGAGACCAATTAACTACATTTACTCAAGCTGCGTCTTTATGTACAATCTGGGAACTTCTCTAACTTCAGTTTTTCCAGTTTTCTGACATTTTACATTTAAATCCACTTGTTACTTTTATTATTATGATGATGGTTTTCATTTGAAAGATCTGAATAAAATATGAGAACTTATTATAGATCAATGCATCATGTTTTTAAAGCTTAATTTTATCTAACATCTAAAACATTACACAGCAAATGACTCTGACTGTCAGAATAATGCAACATTTTCTCTGAAATGTGTCCAAGTTCAAGTGTAAAGTTGCATAAAATACATATAATGAAATAAGTCACTGCAGCTCTGAAGTAGAAGTTTACAGATGCATCAAATGGAAATTCTCCAGTGAAGTAAAAGTACTTTAAAAGTGCAGCACTTGTACACAACAGTACACATATTGCTGATAATACTTGATGCATGTTTACTTCATTAAATATATTGAATACAGGACTTTTTCTTGCAGTGGGGTGTTTTAAGTAAAGGATATGTTCACTTCTTCCACCTCTGGTTACTAAAAGCAGCCATTAGATGCTGGATTTTCTTTAATAACTCTATTGATTCCAGATGTGGTGTCAGCATAAGATAGTTTAAACCTCTAAAAAACCTCTAAAACAACAAACCCACATGAAAAGGCTGTTGTTTGTTTGTGGTTTGAAGGTTTTTTAATTTGACTCATATTTCACTTTAATACCTTGAAACCTACATTTTACAAAAAAAACGTTTAAAAAAGAGTTGGTAAAATGAGTTTAATCTTAAACCAGCTACAACGACGAAATGCTGCTTACATCTTTTTGTGTCTGGTAAATGTCCACTTACTGTTTCTGGAGCTTTCAACCATACGCCATGGAGCTTTTTACACACTATGTGTTTATGATAGTGCGCCATAATAATCTAATAATATGCATAGAGATATAACACTTGAGTAAAAGTAGCAATACAACAGTGTACAAGTACTATATTACAAGTTGAAGTATGCCAAAATATTCCTTAAGCAAGAACGGAAGTATTATCCGAAAGATATACTTAAAAATGTCAAAGTAAAAGCACTCACAATGCAGCAGAATAGTGTAATAATGTTACACATTATGTAACTGGGTTGTTCTTACTGTTGCATCAGTGTGAAGTTAATCCTCTGAAATGTGGAGAAGTTTAAGTACCTTTAAGTTGAGAGAGTTACCTTCTGTCACTGTGCTCTGCAGGTCTGCACACAACACTTTTATCTAAGAAATATTAAAGTATGTATTGCAGTTCAGGACTTTTATCTGGAGCATTTTCACATTGTGGTGCTGCTACATTTCAGAAGTCATCGAAGTGTTAAAGGTTTACATTTTACAGCAGCAAATGCGGCACATTTGGCTCAATCTCTCCTCATCCGAGTCCTTGTGAGGAGGGGGACGTGGACTCCAGGGCCTCCCGGCAGCTGGAACATGGACTGGATTCTGCAGCACGACATTTATTGTCATTTCACCCAAATGTTCAGCTCTACTTTTAATAGGCCGGGCCTCCATAGCTCAAATACTCTCCATTCCTGTGTAAAGCCTGTCTGTCTGCAGCATCTTATGATATGGCTGACTGACTGCTGGTGAAAGCCTAGCGTGGGGTCATCCATGTAATTAGCAGGTTGATGTAAAGACGGAGAGACGTGAGGGATTAAAACATGTGAGGTATTCTCATGGAAGACCCACATGTCAGATCAGAGAGGCGGAGTTGTCAAACAGAGTTATCTCAGGTCAGGGACCTACTTTTTCAACAACACATGTACACAGCGAGATCCATCAGAGCGCCGAGACCCCCGATCACAGAGCCCCCGTACAGTCGCTGCATGCAGGGCTTGTGTTTGGGGGCACGGTGATAAGCGGGGGTTTTCCATCTCGTCCAGATGTCACATGATGCTGATCAAACGGCGCTTGGCATTGAACGTCCCGAGACTGGAATGTTTACCTTTGACAAGAGCACCGAGAAAAACAGGCTTGTTGTCGCAGGAGCTGCTCACACCCATGCACATGCACAGGCGTACACACGCACACGCACACACGCACACACGCACACATCCTCCAGGTTTCATTTAATGGTGATTTAAACCTTGCCCTTTGCAGGGGGTCAAAACAGGGGGTATCCACGACAGATGAGCGCAGAAAAACAGGGTTGTTTGAAATCACACCCAGAGAAGGAATGCACATCTGCATGAATACTGTACAGGCCGACACCCTGATGTGTGTGTGTGTGTGTGTGTGTGTGTGTGTGTGCAGCTGGTTTTACTACAGACTTGTGACATAGATGACATACAAGTTGTAACTACAGGCATTATTATTGTTTGATTAATCATGTATTAGTGTTGACAACAGTCTCACTAGGAGGGCGTGATCGCTGCTGCTCTGGAGCTTTCAGTCGTGGCACATAGTCTTCCACAGCAGCACTGGGTGGTTCCAGCTACACGAGTTCAAACGTAGCCAAGTCTGAATGTTTTAGTTTACTAACATTTTCATTGTTGCACCAGCTGAAGTTGTTCAGACAGAAGTTTCAACTTAAATCTCAGCAGGTGGAAAGTCCTCCGGCATTGAAAGGTGGAATATCTGAATTATTACACCAGCAAACAAAATATAATTAACATACAGAGTTAGATGACTTTCTAATTAACAGCTACTAACTGAACAGTTTCCCAGTGTAGGCGGTCATGATCTTGTTTGTTATCATTTTACAATGAAAACTGTCCAATAAAAGAACAACATGTGTTGCTATGACTCAGTGTCACTGTTGCAGATTAAGGTTGTCTTCGTTTACGTACCTTTTTTGTTGTTGTTTGGGGATTAATGTTAGCTATCTTTAGCCGTTAGCCTAATGTTAATGTCATCGGCCACAGGAAGTGAAAACGTCCTTTTCTGCAACAGTACTTTGGTGAGAGTGGACTTGCGTACAGCTGGTGCAACAGGCTGCAGGTGGCGATGATTCAAAGATGTATTGATGGAAATGAATCAGAAAGGGCTCCTTTAATGACCACTTCTAGAAAAGAACGGCAAACCATCGTAAAAACAATCAATTCTAAACAACTTAAGTGCAGAGTTGATGGTTTACTGGTGAAAGAGCCCACAGCTCCAGACCGGATGATTAGTGATACGGTAAGAAACTCATGACTCACTCTATAATGAGCCTTCCAGGCAGCAGGTATTAGAGATGGAGACTTTAAACGACTTGTTGCCCTGAAGACTTGAAGGCCGAACCATTAAAGTGTTGAGTTGTGACGGAGCGTCACCACACACCTTCAGGAGATCATTATTTGAAAGGGAAATGTTTACATTTTAAGTCTCCCTCTGCAGTTTCTGACCACTAGTAGTGTTATGGAGTGGGTCTTGTGCCCGAGGACGCACATGCATTTCACTGCTCCACAAACACAGTGAAGAAAAAGAAGAAGAGCGCCAGCACGTAAACATGTATAAAATAATGCACAATGGGCTCTGCACGTGTTTGGTGAGGACCATGTTAGTGAAGCAGCGCTGTGTGTTGACAGGATAGCTGCACTCTACATTATAAATGTTAGAAAAGAAAGATTATATTTCTCACTTCATGAGCCGTCAGGTCAGCAGATACAGTTCATTTCTAATTGGTGATTAGTTGTAGATAAATGGACTTTGGTTCAGATGTTCTGCAGCACATAAGTGAGTGAACGGGACATTTAAGGTGTGTTTCTTAAGAATTAAAGAGCTATTATACTAATCCATAACAACCATTTATTGATTTCTAAATGAGCAGACAGCCTTGGCAAGGTTGTCACCACAAGCTTTATGGGTTAGGGAGAGCAAGGATTTCATTACCCTGACATACTCATGTATATGACCGAGTACAGATGTTGTAGATGAGTGAGATGAATATTTAAAGCCGGCGTTCTGGTGCAGATGGAGGCTCTGGTCCCAGGACACGGCGGTGGTGGGGTCTGGTTAACCAGCGTTCTCTCCCAGGGCTGAGAATCAGCAGCCAGGAATGTGATGTGAGTGGGCACGATGACACTAATCCTCCAGCAAAGTTGTTCTTTTTCTTCTCCTCTCCTTCTCACAAGATTTCCCTTAATCGGATAATCCATGTCTTATTAAACAGGCAACGCAGATCATAGATTGAGGTCTGGGAGAAAAACATTGAAACAGAGCCGGGGTCATTCACGGCCGAGGAGTCTCGGGACACTCTCGCCACTTTAATGTTGTGAATGGGGAAATGGATTTATTCGTTAGAGCCCGGCGTCCTGGCATGTTGCATGACGGTTCACGTGCGTGTGTCGGCGTGTTTTCGAATAAGTGTGTATGTTCGTGAGCTTGTGATTGTACACTTGTGTGTGGGAAACCCAGGAAATCCAGGCTCCCATGCGCCAGCATCCATTGTGTTTAGTTTCCTCCTCTCTCTCTCTGAGTGACTGTGTGTGTGTGTGTGTGTGTGTGTGTGTGTTTGTGTTTAGCTGCAGTGCTTCCCTCTCTCGTGGCTCTAATGAGAAGTAGAAGGAAGTCCGAGCCAGAGGATTGCACTTGGCAAAGTTAACTGGAAACAGCCTCGTGAAGGGGACAGGGGAGCTGTGTTGGTAGGATTTACCATTATTATGTCCCCATGCAAGAAAACTGAGCTTTCCATCCAGACTCTGTTATTTTACTCACCCTCCTCCCCTTTCCTTCCATCAAATCTGTGCCTCGAGATCCTTTTTTCAATTACAAAAGAACAGCGTGTCCAGAACATGCACATCAAAGACTTCACTGCAGTAAATAAAGACTGAAAGATCATATACAGTGAGGAGGAGCTACAGCCTGATAAACACTGGTGGGGGTGCACAGGCTTTGTAATGTTCACTGTAATGACTCTCTTTGGCTCCGCTTCACTTCACTTTCAACCTCATTTTCCCCAAGAGGGGCAAATAATTGTGCAGCATGAAATTACAGTTGAAAAAAAAGTGTATTTATGTTGTAAAAAAGTACATTTTTCACAGATCATAACAAGCACACTGTGAACTTCACATGAACGTTTACAGCCACCATGAACATGTGTTCCCGCCCTGACGGCGTCCGGCTCGGTGCATAGTTTTGGTTTCTATGTGCTAGAATAATACAGAATAAACCAGGCAACATGTCAAACAACAATAAAATCAGATAGTTATATCAATAATGGAGACAATTAAGTCCTTTTAGTCTTTTTAGTCTTTAGTTCTGCAGATGATGAGGTGATGATTGTAAAATAAACTTGAGGTGGAAGTTTGCACAGAACAGCTTTATAAGTGAAAAAAGATCTACAACCAACTCTGGAACACAAAGCACAAAGATGAGTGAGTGGTTTTAATTTGGTTACGAATTGTGTTCATGCACAACAAAGCACCGTAAACTAGAAGGCAGCGAACAGCCTTTAGCCTCTTAGCTCGTGACGCTTCAGTCCCAGTTTCTTAATAAGATTTTCAACATAAAGATTTCTGTCAGCAGGTAAAAACCTCTGGTGTCTTAACAATATCCACAACACATCACCTCAGTTTTGTGTGCATTCAGCTTGAGTCAAGTGAGCGGAGGCTGCAAAATCTTACAGGCAGATTCATTTAGTTCATGAAGAGAAAAAGGGGGTGAATATAATTTAGTTTGGGCTCCTCAGAGCACAAAATGACAACGTGTCTTTCCAGGAACAAGTCCGTCTCGACTGAAATGCAGATACATTTTTAAAAAGCGAATAAAAAACAAATCTCTGGAGTTCTGAGATTGATAAACAGCTAAATTGTGGTCGGATAACAGTCGATGGGTCAATCGGACTGTAAACAATGAGCAGACTTGGCCCGGATGTCGTCTGTTTCCCCTAAATCATCTCCAGACGATAGCTGGTGGGTTCTGAAGCTGTGTTTCACCTGCATGCAACTAACAAGCTCGCTCAAACGGGACTGATCAATACTACTCGGACTACAAACGGAAACCACAACGCTTCCCATACCGACATCTTGTGCCTTTTCTTACAGATTCAAACAGTTTCTTCAGCAGAAAGTAGAAACGGTTCACAGGTCTGTGGATGATCCTGTTAGCATGGTCTTTTTCTGGAGAGACTGATGCTTTTTAAATGTTATTTTTCAATACTTTGAGAACCATTTACCTCCATTATTTTAGAATGGAGGCAGACACCTCGGAGACAAATATCTTAAAATAAGACAAATAAACCCCAAATCAGTGGAGCTAAGAAGAAATGTGTTTGTAGTTTTGCCGATGGGTCGTCCCGTGCGTGTCTACAGAAGTCTGTCTGTAGGTCAAAGCATTTGTTATCCAGGTTTGTTTTTCACCGGCTTTATCGGTTTACTTCAGGTCGCGGTGATCCGCCCACTTTCTGAGGTTATTATGACATTTTCTGCAGGTTTTGCAGTGTTTTCTCTGAGCTCGTCACATTCCATCTGCGTGGACGTTCAGAAGAGACCAAACAAGCGGGAGCGGCGGGAGGAGGTTAGTAAGGGTCACTGCTGTTCTTACACAACATGGAGTTCATTGACCCTGGGTGCATATGAGCTGATGTGCTCGCAGGGAAAACATAACGCACAAGACAGAGAATAACACTCTTGCTCTGGGGACATCCTCCATGAGAAACCATCTTGTGGAAGGATGTTTTTTCTCGAGTAATCAGAACAGATCAATTTGTGTTTCGGGCTCTTGCTGGAGACCTCTAGGAAACGTCTTGCACAAGCCGTGTTGTGACACTACATTTCTTGGAAAATCATTTTCAGTTCTGCACACTCAAGGCATCTGGGAGCTCAAGCCTTATGGATTTGATCAAATCTAAAATGCAATCCTGCAGGATGTCGTGTGCTTTTAATCCAAACTGTTCTGGGCGACTCTGAACTAGCTCCAGATCCAGATCACTGGCCCCCCCCACAGCTTGTAACCCCTAGGATTTCACAGAGAAAGCAACCATTTGAAAAACATCAGGAAAAATGAGAGCACTTTCTACAGTGGCGACCTTTCTAGAGAGTTTGTAAGTCACAACTAATGAGCTTTATTAAAGGTTAAAAAAAGAAGTACTAGTCCTGTAGAGCAAGAAGAGATCAGTAACGAATAAACAGTTAAAAAAACAATCCTTCAAATCTGTAACTGTTGAAGGGAAACAGACATATTTTGGGGCCTCAGTGTTTGTTTGTGCTGCTGAGACTCAGACTGTTGTTCTGAGAGTCTGACAACATTATGGAAAGGATCCCTGCAGAGACGGAGCTTTTTGTTAAAAAGTAAGGTCCTTTTTGTTTAAACAGAAAATCTCACAAGAGTTGAGTTGTTGCAGGAAGACGAACTCTCTAGCACCTCAGCTGCAGCCACAGATCCATGAAGCATTAGCAACTGCTTTATTAGCCTCGCAAGGAGCACGGGATGTGTTTAAACAATTTATTAACCAAAAAGAACTGGTGTGCGAGAAAGAAACCCCCTTCAGGACCCGATGGAAAGGAGGAAGGAGAAGAAGGAGCAGGAAAGTAGCAAGCGGTGGTGGTCCTGCTCCTGAAACTGTGCTAGAAAGCTTCAACAAAGCCACTAGTTACAACTTATCAACACTTTATTAAACCTCTTTTAAAGTGGCACCAGAAAGAGAATCATCATTTTGAGATCCCGATAATCACCTCACGACCCTTCAGATCTACTTTGCGACCCTTTCAGGGCTCTTGAACCCAGTTTGTGAACCAGTGATCCAGGAGACCAGGGGGTTTCTGTACTTTCATGGTGAGAAAGCAGGTTCTCAGGTGCATGCTGCAGAGGTGATGCAGGTCTGATGTTGAGGTGACTCACAAGAGACTGTGTGACTCACGTAAACAGAGGAAAACATGCATGTAAATACACTTAAGCAATGTGTTTCTACCCACGCTCCAAGGTCCAGAGTCCAGTATGCTTTACAGTAAGTGATGACACACGGGGTCACTGGGTAAGCAGTGCGAGTGCGTGAAACCACCTGGGCGGCTGCGTCCCTGCCCCCCCGGCCTCCCCTCGTCTGACTCAGGCTGCTGAAAGACGTCCGTTCAGCTGTAAACGAGGCTGAAAAAGGCCCGTTTCCGCTGGCTTATCTCAGAGCGTTTACGTTGGCACTCCTGAGCCGGGCGTGTTTGATAATATCGGAGAGACCAGCAGGTGGTAAACACACATACACACACACACACACACACACACACACACACACACACACACACACACACACACACACTGGCTGCTGTAAACGCGGGGCACTGACGTCTTCTGCAGTGATTGCACACAATCAGTGTGGATCACTGACTAACAGGAGGAGGAGCAGGCTGCTTTAACATTCACTCGCTGAAAAACCCTACCTCCATGGTTTCATGTCAGGGCACGATCTTGTTGTGTTGCCATGACAACCTGTCACTCAGGATGCTCCGCATGCCACAGCACTTACACACACACACACACACACGTTCGCTGATCACTGATGAATGTTTGGAAGTCGGTTCTTCCTGCGACAGGACTTGAAACATCCCTTTGCACTCAACTCGACACACAAACAGACACAATGTCTTGTTTTCTTTATCCCTTTAATCCCCCTGATTCCTCTGTCATGTGTGTGTGTGTGTGTGTGTGTGTGTGAGGGGGGGGGGTGAGGAGAGAGACAGGAAGATGTCTAACACTGAGGTCCTGTCACCTTTCCTCACACCCCTCACTCCCCCCGTGTCCTGCACAGAGGTTATGTTGCAGTTCATTGCAAGTTCCTTTTAACCAAATCATTTTTTAAACAACACAAACAAAAAACACGGGTTCGGTCACGTAGTCGCGAATGATCCGGTGCTTCTGGTTACGTTTTGTGGTCATTTTAGTTTGTGTTAGTTAGTTTTGTGCACGTGTATTAATCTGCATATACTTCTTACCTTGATCTACTGTTTCAGGGTTTTCCAGCTCTGGTCTTGTCTCCTCTGTCTGAGGACAGTAAGGCTTTACACGGTGAAATTTTCACACAGCTAGGCCCGGGTGCAGGTCGCAATCTGCAGGAAACATCATTTCCATGCAACTTAATGCAACACTCAGACGCAGCCGTTCCAGACGCAGCTTCAGTCGTTCAGGTTGTTAAAGGAGAAATGCTGAAAATCAAAACTGTGTGGAGGAAAGGTGACCTCTGTAGTTGCTTGACTTTAGGAGGTACAGCACATTAAAATCTGGATGTTTGACTTTACATTGATGAAGGCCCAGTAAGGCAGAGAGCAAACGTGCACAGCATCAGGTGGTTTTCTGCTGTTTAATGTCAAACAGCAGTCCAGTAGAGTCCACTCACCCGACATGTGCTTTATAGGCAACACGTGTGTAATATGTCTTTGACAAACAGTTGCTTGTTCCAGCTTCTCTAATGTGAAGGTTTGCTGTGTTTTATCTTCAGATACGTTTCATGACGTCACTTTGGGCCTCTGGGAAGTCATGAGGGTTTTATTCTTATTTCTTTTGCTGCATTAGTTGAGATTTAACTTGCTGCCTCAGTGACTTCCCTTAAAAACTGTGCTGATTTTTATAAACTTAACTGGTCTTTATGTGTCGTGTCAATATATAAATGCAGTTTATGAATGTTTAACTGTTAACATTGACTTAAAAGGTACTGGAATATTGACAGTATTAACAGTTTGATGTGTTTACACTTCATATTTACGCTCATGCAATAAGTTAATTGTTTATTCTTTGCACTTGATCACATGAACTCTTTTGGTGTTTTCGCGCTCTGACGCCTGCCGGCCTACAAACTTCAGGAGCTCTAAACGTTGGAAACAAGCGGCAGCCACAGATGGTCTTTGTTATCTACACACATCGTACCAGCATCTGCTCTCCACACACACACACACACACACACACACACACACTCGGCCGCCGTGTTTTTCTGGTAGCAGACTCCTTCTGAACAACACGGCTGGACTCTGACATTGACCCTGATGCTGCTTCTTACATCAGCTACTCTGTTTTTCTACAGTTACGTAACTTTATAACCTCCATATGCACTGTGTGTGTGTGTGTGTGTGTGTGTGTGTGTGTGTGAAAATGAGCACAGGGAGTGCGCTCTTTACTCCAGGGGACGCGTCCCCACGCTGGCTTTATTTTTATAATCATAATACGTCAATATCATCGCACTGCAAACACTTAAGTATAAAATATCGTCTTTAACAAAATTTACATTCACATAAAACATCTCAATAAATACATCTTCAACAAAAGAACTTGACAAATATCGGATCATTCATAATATATCTCTGAAAAAGACTCCAATGTACAATAATAGCTAGTAATACCTACATATAACAATTGAAACCCGTATCATACAGTATGAAAATATCCAATTTACAGGAAAAATATTGTACACAACTCCTTTCCATTGACTGTTTAAAGCAAGTGTATAAAAATCCTCATTTTTAATCTCTTAGAAACTCAAAGTAAGCATTCAAGCTACTGTATAGACTTTAAAATCTATTTTAAATATGATAAGAATTACAACATCGTTTCAGTGTGGTTATGGTGTCTAAATAAATCTCTCCAAAATCAAACACTTGCCATCGCTTTGAGTTACAAAACTGTTAAGGAAACAGCTCAAACGGTAAAAATACAGGCATTCAACAGAAAGGAAATCCACAACAACCGTAGCCACATGTTCGGTTGTGCTACAGCTCAACACCAAAAGAGTTTGATATGTCTATGAAAATAGGTTGGCACATTTGAAAAACCAGCTACCTGTTGACTACAGCAGGAGCGGGGAGGATCCCGGTCCCTGCTGTCAAACCGTCCTGAAAAATGTCCTCAAAAAAAGGGTCCGCACACCAAACTCATGAAGAAGACACGGGTCGAAAAAGCACCTTACATTCAAGAGGACCGCTACCTTTTAGCGCATGCATGAGGACTACAGTATAAACAGAGCGTGTGTCTGCTGCTCGGCCCATGAGTGTTTCATCAAAGCATGCATGTAGGAGCCACAGGCTTGCAGGCAGTGCATGCTAGAAGAGATTAGAGGAGAGTTAATGGCCGTGGCGAGCCGTACTGTGAGTAGCATGCTACAACGTAAAAGAAATCATCTGGATTTGTGTGAGGAAGCCAGACACGGAGGTTTGGGTGTCTCCTCGTAAGGTGTTTTTCCTCTCTCAGCTTTTTAAAAAAGTTAACAGAATATTTGAACAATAGAAAAGATTAGTTAATAAACAAGAGGAAAAAAGAAAGAGAAAAAGGTTTTCTTTTTTTAAAATATAACTCCATGAGGAAGGAATCACACTCGCACAATACAGAAAAGAAGTTTTCTAAGTCATGCTTCAACTCCACAGAGATACAGACTGATGTGGCTAGCTATGCACACTCTACATACACTATCAGGATCCAGCTGGCTACAGCATGCAAGGGTGGACGGGCTGAGATAGGAGACAAACCGCTTTATTGCTACACTTTGACGAGGAAGAATCTGGAAGAAGTCAAGCATCACAGGGAAACAGAGGGCGGACGTGACTGGGATAATGCAGCAGTGGCATCATGCACTTAAAGACGCTGAGCGTGTGAGGGTTAAAGTGAAGTGTGACCGTTGTGACCGAGCCGGGAATGATTGAAGGCAATGCCCTGTCGTAGTTTTGGCAAGTTTGTGCCGTTAACTGCCATTTGGCTTCATCCACTTTAAATAAATTCAACTGAATTGGCGTACCAATAAATCAATAAAGGATCTAAAAGGCAACAAAAAATGACAAAAAAAAAAGAAAAAGAATAAGACTCATTGTGAGGAGTGGTCGCCAAGGCAACAGCACTGATTTGGTTTGATACCGAGAGACGAAGGTCAGCTGAAGTCGCGTCCAGACTTTGATGTTGATCAATTGTGCACTGAGCTCGTTATAGTTGTGCACATCATGGAGACACCCTCCTTGGCCTGTGATTGGTTACTGAGCTACGTGGCTAAAGCGTCCTGTATCACGACCCCCCCCCCCCACCCCCTCCATCCCCCCCATCCCACGGTATGAAACGACAAACAGGGTTCAAGTGATGAAGGGGGTGTCCAAGGCCTGTGATTGGTTCTTAATGCAGTCCAGGCCCGAGTCCAAGCCTCCCATTGGACGATCAGTGTCTCAGCCCCTCTGCGTCCCACAGACAGTAGAAGAAGAGTGGGGAATGGCTCTTCTTCTCCCTGGTTTTAATAAAAACTCTTTAAATAAACTATCTCTCTTTGCTAGTGCTACTTCCCCACCTCCACTCTCGTTTTACTGGTATCCCACGGTCACCATGGAGACAGCATCCGTCACACCACCGCCGTCGGGACAGAGGGCAGGTACCTGGTGGTGCTGCTGGAGGTGGTTGGTTTGGCCACGCTCGGGCTCGGGGTCCTGATGGTGGCGTAGGCGGTCACCGTGGGGGCGGGGCTCAGCCTGGTGCACACGCTGCCGTGGGTCACCGCGTTGGACCGGCGCTCGGCGTTCCCGGGTTGATGCTGGGTTTGAGGTGGCCTGCCGCTGTGCCGGCGCCCTTCCAGGAAGTACGTGAGCATCTGACCTTTGCCCTTCACGCTGACCTGGCCGCGGCACACGAAGTTGTAGTAGTCTGTGATGAGACGGTGAACGTCCTCCGTCACCTGAAGAAGAAACACGGCAGGATGAGACGTCAGCTTCCATATTAGGAGACAGCTGAGCCTCAGAAAAAATACCACTCTCGTGTCTGTACGTTAAGCAGACAGGAGCTACAGCCATGAACCGTTAGCTTAGCTTAGCATAAAGACTGGAAACAGGGGGAAAATGCTAGCCTGGCTCACAAATACACTGGCCCACACCTGCAAAACTCAAACAATTAACACCATGAACCTGTACAGACACAGAAACGTGTGGTTTTAAGGGGGAAGTTCTGTGATGGGACTGTTTGTCATCCACCCAGCACTTCTGTACAATGTCTCAGACTACAGCAAGGGTTGCCAGATATGAGTGCAGGCGCGATGGTACCAAACCTGGCAACTACTATTATAACAAGACTTTATGAACGCTGCATGCAGCTGCTGAAAGAGTTCCATCGAAACTAAGCAAAGTTGGTTAGACTTAAGACCCTACCTGTATCTTTCCCTGTACTCCAGTGCTGTCCATCCTGCTGGCTACGTTCACTGTGTTTCCCCAGATGTCATACTGAGGTCTTCTGGCTCCAATCACTCCGGCCACCACTGGTCCCACGTTGATACCTGGAATGAACACAACCAGAGAGCTGAAGGAACACGTCCAGATTTGAATGCCTCAGAAAGTTGATGTATTTCTTGCCGCAAGAAGTCACTGATCACGACCAGAGCTGCGTTTAAGGCTCAAGTCTCAAGTCAAGTCACTGAATACTTCATGAAGTTGCCTTTCAAAGCTGTCAGTACATAAACCTAATAATTATATATTCAAGGTGTGTCGTTATGCTTTCACAGATTTGTCTATCTTTTACTGTTCCGGGTCAAAATGTTTTAGCTTTTTGCTTTTGAGTTTACAGAATCCAAATCCTTTCTGTGACTTAAAACAGAAAATGTTGAGCTACAGATTTTGTTAATTCTAGACTGCACAATTGCTACAAACCTCCTCCAAATTTGATGCCAAGAATCTCAGATACCAATACTCTACAAGCCTTCATGTAGGGGGATATCTTTGTGCCACGATTTATGAGGCAAATGCATCGTTAATAAGCTACAAGTTACAAAGCTACACATCTGTGTATTGTGTAAAATCTCTGAATAGACCAGGTGATTGCAGGCGTTGCACACCCAGAACGTGACAGAGTGTGGGACTGCTCCTTTTTTAGTTTTGGTATTGATCCTGTTGATGCTAGCATCAGACCAGGCATTGGTGGTGCTGATAATACTCCCGCCTCCAACACTTTTCACCACTGTGACGGCATGTCTCTGCTTCATCGCTACAGCCACAGTTCTGGAGATTTTAGGGGTTGGATGGTAATACGGTGCACGCAGACCGAGTGAAACCAGGCCAAACGTGTCTGCATTACGCAGGTAACCAAAAGCTGCGTTTCTCCAAAGAGTGTTCAGCCAAGCACACAAACATATGCAATTTTTTACACATGGAGCCCCACAGTCTGCAGACAGGATGGCACTGTATACACCAGGCTACGCTGGGATTAAACAAGGGCTCCTGTTGCAGGCTCCCCACAGGATACCCAACACAATGGAGCCCAGAGCTTCAGGTCTCGCTGTGACGAGCTTCCTGCAGGGAACGCTCTTTCTGTGAGGCATTTCCTTCCAAACTTACCGGCACTGAGCGGCGATGGTGTGTAGGTGCAATAGGTTGGAAGACACCAATGTTTAGATATTGTACTTCAGTGTGTGTGTGTGTGTGTGTGTCTTCACTCACCTACTCTCAGGACAAAGTCATTGTAAGACTGGTAGTTGATGGCATCCAGGACGTCAAACATCTCGATGGCGAAATCTGACACTGTGCATAAATGTGAGGTGATGGACTTCTTCGCCTGCAAATGTCACAGAAATACAGATTCATGAACCAACAGGCACGCTCACATCTGCGTCTGGAAGTGGTATTACCCTTCAGTTCTGTGTCCCTGACACAATGCTACACATTATTATCTACAAACGTCACAAAGGCATGCACCCAAAGTCAAACCACCTCTGTGACCGACCGCTAAGTTTGCGTAAAGTTTTGCACAAAGGGACTCTTTTGTTAGTCGGCTTTGCAGAATTCGTAGAAACTTTATGAATGTGGAATACTCTGACGCCTCAAGGGCCAGTAATCCCTCACAGAGGATCGAAACGTTCTGAATATCAACACCCAGAAAAGAACTACATGAAAACACTGGGCCTCTCAATAATGCCGTTTCAAAATGTGCTAATACCCTACAAACACACACAAAAGCTCACGCAGGGTCTAAATATAGCTCCTGCATACGTACCTTGGAGGCAGTTGTAGGAACCAGCCCTACCGCAGCCATGTATGTACTGCCAATAGTCTTGATTTTCTCAATATCCCTGTAGCACTCTTTGTCCATCAGCTGGAAGGAATAAAAAAGAAGAAGAAAGGGATGAAAACAGCAGGGAAGCATTACTACTATTACAAATTTCAAATCAAATTGGAGTAAATTGTCAGTTGAAGTTCATATATATCATAGGTTGTGATGACAAATGCAATTTAAAAGGGACTTTTTTTGTGTGTGTGCTTGAGTAAATGAATGCTTTATGTTGCTGATTATAGATTCAAGCAGGCCAAAAGTCATCTGTAAGCAATTCCTCTTTCCCAACCCGCAACCATTGCTTATTACACTGCATCAATAAACACAGTATGTTTTAAACCCTCAGTCACGGCCACAATGTCATCTTTGAAAATGACATTACGGAGGTCACATTGCAACAGATTCTTCCCCCCAGATTCTCCAAAGACTGGAGAAGATAGAAACTGCAGCTTCACTCACCTCATCAAAGTCAGCGATGATCTCATTGAGCAGCCGGAGACACTCGACGCCCATGTTGTTCCCGTCCAGCTCGATGTAGAAGTCGTTGAAGTTGGCGATGGAGGCGAACAGCACTCCGACCTGAGCGTAGGACTGGTAGTACAGGTCCTGGAGGGGACACGAGTGAAGAAACAAACCTCCTGGTCACCAGGAGGTGCAGGAAGCTCATGACACTAAAGGGTAATTTACCAAAAAACCTCAAAGTCCACTTACTATATATTATATACAGAACTGTACTTTATGTGTACGTGTAAAGAAACATGTAACTCTGGTTCTAAAAGGCAAAAGTGAAATCCCGTTTATTTACTTACTCACTCACTTACTTACTGGTTTTTCAGAGCTTTCACACACATCTCAGGGTCATCACATGACATGACTAGTGGATGGACCATGATCCAAGTTCCACACTTACTGTGGATGACATGATGACTCTGTTTGCTGAAGAAGACCATGAGACGCAGCAGAAAGCTACAAGACTTTTAGTTTGTAGCCAGGCGGGTAGTTTTAGTTCTTTGTATTGAAAATCACAAATCTCTCTTCAGAACCAGTGTCACTTTAACAACGTTCTACTTAAAAAACGTCCCTTTAAAAACAATTAACAGCAGGAAAACAGTTTTTAACGTGTTTTCATGTAGATTACAGGCAGTTCTATTAACTTTCATCATATTGGGTTCAGTGCTTGACCTGCACACCTGAGTACCATTAACTCCTGCTGAACACGTCCACATGACATGTCATTTGACGGCTTTGACTTTAGACTTTAGAGTGTTTCCTACTTTCTCATTAAATTATGCATTTTCCATTTGTTTTGTTGAAGTCTAAGGAAAGCTGGGTGTTTTAAATATCTGGGAGAGCGTGATGGAGTCCTTGAAACAACATGTTGGTACTGATCAATAAAACCCGTCAGGATTTTCTGTACATTGTAATTGCTGTGACATCGATCTGTATATTCACCTCTGTTCATCATGAGCTTTCTTGACTTGCCTATATTTGATGTTACACTGTATTTACTAAAAGACTGACAATTGATCAATATGTAATGTTTGTTATAATTTTAGTTTGTTAAATTGAACTATTTTTGCAATATTATACGTGTTCCCTGCACAGGTACAGAAAATAACTTCCTTTAGCCATTTATTGCACACCCAAGTTCCAACTGGACGTTTACTGTATATTCTTATTTTGTAATAATTACTTGTACACACTGTACACTCCAGACATTTACTTCTGCTATGGAGAATAAAGGCAACATGCAGCTGCAGGTTCAGATTCATGTTGTCTCCAACAGCAAAAATTGCAGTTGTGTAACCAATCAGGTGCCGAGAAACATCAAATAACGATATAAAACCACCAACGAGCACCGGGACCTTTTTTGTTCCAATTCATGCACAAATGTCAGGACCAAATCTGTAAAAATAAAACAAAAGCAGTGTGTTTGCAGGCGGCCACAGTAGCTCCCAATGCAATAAAAATGATTTTGCAATCATTGTGTTGGAGCAGTGAAACTTTGAATTCCAGGCAGCAGAGTCCCACTGCGCCGTGTTATGAATACAGTACAGGGGTGAACTTTAGCCCAGAGGAAAGAGAGGAAGCCTTTCTATACACTGTAGCTCCGAGGGGGTCACCGATGTGCCGGAAACTTACTTTACCGACTTCCTGCCCCCAGTGTTTACTAGTCTCAGCCTCCCTGTACGCCTGATGCACAGCCCGCTGTTGCTTTAGTTTTTAGTTATTATTAGCAATGCATTTAACCCACTAACCAGTTCTGTCTGTGTGGCCAAAGCCTGCTGTCGCGTAGCTTACGTCTCTGAGGACATAAACTGACATGGCACCTACAAACATGTCCTGTAAGAATGTAGCATGAAGAATGTGCACACAGCTTTAGTAGCTTGACCTCTTGAGCTGCTATGATTTTTCTGAAAGGATGTGTATTTCATCACTTCCTGAGAAAGCGGTGGGGGGGATGGCGATCAGTGGACGTTCATCAATCAGACCCACAGGGCTGTCAACTTTAACACACATCTCGTGGTCAGGGAAGCCGTGTTATTGTCCTAAACAGCATAGAGAGGCTAAAGAAATACATCTATATCTCAGGTTTTACTCTTGTGTGCTCTTCATCTGTTCACCTGTTTAATTCTTGGTTTGTTTTATTTTAAAGAAAATGTTCAAAATAATGACCAGAATTTCATGTTTAAAATATATCACACACAGATATATTCTGTATATAGATATATCTTATATAGATACATATTCTGTACATACTGTAAATCTTGCACTCGCTGCTTCTGGTTAGATGCTAAACCACATTTTGTTACATTGTACTTGTACATGTGTAATGACAATAAAGTTTAATTTAATCTAATCTACTAATGGTACCTCTAATTTCATTATTCCAGTAGTCCAGTAGTCTTGTTTTGTATATATTCAACATTTCTTTGCAATTTGGGCCTTTGTTTTGGGGCATACAACAACCCATCCACTTATACTTGTCCAGTTTTGCACCAGATTACCAGCTTGAAATGAAGTACATAAGGTGGTAAGATTTCTTTTTGCACTTGCCAATAAGAGCTGATTTGGTGATTTGTAGGTCAAAAGACATCTTGATGGTCAAACTGGGTAAATTCTGGTTGAAAAGTGACAGATTGTTTGACATCTAGGACTCTAGTTTCACAGCGATATGGGCGGGCAGAATAAACTGGTTTAAAGTAATATCGATCTGCCTGTGTTGTCCATGTAACAGCCATCTCAGCTGATGACAGAAATCTGAAGAGAAACACTCCTTCCATCACCTTAAAATAAGGAAACGTGTCCAGCAGGCCGTCTTGATCATCTCATTTCATTAAGAGGCATGAAAACAATAAGTCTAAATGAGAAATATCTTATTGATTATGCTCAATGTGTTTCATGAAGGCAGCAGGAGATGTGTTCAATAATTCAGCAGGGCCTGTTTACAATCCCTTATACATCTGTATGGAACATATCTGGACAGTCAGCTGAACACACCTGAACTCTAAAAGTGAGCATTATAAAACATCTGAATATTGCTTTCACATTTATCTTATCTACAGTAACATGCGTTCTGTTGTAACTACTACTAATTATCTCTAATATCAGCAGGTTTACTGCAGTAAAACTAGCGTACCTGCAGTACATACAACTGTTCAAACAACAGAAATCGTCTGAAGGTTTCACTGTGTAGTTATGACTTGCTCCAGACTGAATTACACTCATTTAAATGCTGCTGAAACAATGGTGAGACTGTAGGTAACCTAAACCAGTGTTTCCGTTATGGGGCGAGGAATTTTCAGACTTTTCTCTAATCTTTGCATTTTTCTTGGGTAATACAGTTCATTTGTACTTCTCCGGGCTTGTCAAGGTCACCAGTAAAAGTGTCCTTGTATTGTGGAGTCACATGTAAAAACAGGCTGAGAGCCACTTTCACTGACATCTGAAGAAAGTTTGCTTTTCAACTACATTTGACCCAGTTTCAAGCTCGACTTCTAGGTGCCTTTTGAGCTGCACCTCCTGGGCGTATCAGGAAACACTGGGAGGTGTTGAGCCATGGCTGTGATTCAGGAGCGTTAACTCTCTCTAGACTGATGATCCTCTGCGGACGAGCCTGAACACGTCTCTGGCGGATGCTCACCATGTTCCTGGGGTTCGACATGAGGAAGTGCTGAGCCACATGAGCCGGCAGCAGGTTGAACAGGATCCTCTTGTTGTCCAGCTTCACCTTCTCCATGTCGTCTCTCTCCTCCTCCGCCTGGATCACACGACACACAAGTGGAGGAGAGGTGAGACGAATACAATGCAATACAAAGAACCTGTACTGTAGCTCAAAGCTCAAAGCCAGATGTAATTGCTTTTCCTTATCACTAGAGGGAGATAATGATTTGCAAGACAAACATTCAGTCATTCTTAAAATAGAAAGGCACACACTTTGATGATCCACTGAGACTGCACAAGACTGTGCATGCAAACACACTGTGCAAAACAATATGCATCACATAAAGCTGCTCCTGCCTGAAACTCAAATGATCTGCCAGTTCAGGAAGAATATTTCAACCTGTTTCCATCGTGAAATCCACTTGTTTCATGAATTTCTTAGAAATTAGTGTCCGTATCTTTATTTTGTGTGAATAATATTTAGTTTTCTTTTCTAACAGAGCTACCTGAATACACAAACGGAAACTGAATGAATAAACAAGAAACAAACAAACCGTTTCGTAATTAGTCAGTTTGTACATATTTAAGATTCTCAGCCAGCGAGGAGCATTTCGTGTGTTCCACATTAATAATAATCTGCACTCAAATACAAACAAGGTCTAAAGTGGAGTTGTAATAATGGTGATAATGTAACTAGTTGACCAAAGGATCTAAACAGGGAAATGCATGCTGAATATATGATGCTTCAACTGCCTATAAGATCCCGTATCACCACGAGACTCTAAGGATGATAGCAGTATCGTTTGAGAGCAATGAAACAAATGTGCAAGAAACATTAAGGCAGTTTGCTGCAGCAGAATAAAGAAAAATGATAGAAAATGATTGGAAACAGGTTGCACATTTCATATTACATGAAGTTAGCAGATAGATGTACGGTATTTACCAGACCTCCTTGATTAATGACAACAACAGGAGCAATTTGGGGTTCAGTGTTTAACTGAACATTTTACACAGGAGGATGGAGCCAAGGATCAAACCGACCTGAGCTACATGCATCTTCTAAATATTTATCTACGACTCTGTTACAGACAAACACGACTCGGTGAGAAGATTGTTTTCGCAGTGAACAACACAAACAGACACCCAGACACACCTGAGTGGCCCAGAGATAGTCGAGCCGCAGCTTCAGGTCCAGCTGTCTTGAATGCAGAGCCAGAGCTCCAGAAAACAGCAAGACAGCCAACACAGGATCGTACCCCCGTGTGTGCAGAAACCCTCCTCTGAAAGACACACACACACACACACACACTATTTATATTTTATTACAAAACTCCCATAACAGGTAAATAAAAAAGCAGAGAATAAATTATACATTAAACCATATATTGGACCGTAAACACACATCTTTTCCATATTAAACTACACGTCACATGCGGCTCAGTCTCACCCCACAGCTTGGCGATAGCCGCTCGTCTCCATGACGACGGTGTAGGTGACAGAGAGGAGGAGGAGCAGGAGGATCTTGGGGAGCGAGGAGACTCGGAGGTAGGGGACAATAGTGAGGGTGCCGGCCACGCAGGACAGCAGGGCGTACGCCATGTTGGGACAAGCTCTGTCCGCCGCCGTGCTGTTGGCGTCTGCGGGGACGTCCTCCACTGAGTCACTGGAGTTTGTCCCAACTCTGCCCCAAGGAACGCATCCCACCTGGAGGAAGGGATGAAATGAAGGAAAGAAAGGGAAGTGGGTTACATAAAGTAGCAAACAACCACCAATATATGTACGCTTTTATCAGTTGGACACTATTTAGGATAATGCATGAAATCTATAAGATATACAGTAGGACTACTGTATGTTCTGCTGGAAAGGCGGATTTAATCTACTTTACAAATAAAAATGTGTCCTAAAGGAAACTGGGAGGCCTCAGTGAAGAAACAACTATCTGAGTGATCGATTATTTGATAAATGAAATGTACTTAATGACTGAGTTTATGTCATTAATAAGTAACAACATATAACATGTAAAGAAGTTAAGCTAAGCTAATCGCACCCTGCTGTAGCTTAATATTTAAGATATGAACGTATGAGAGTCAATGAAGAAAGTGAATAACTAGGAAATGTTTCATGGTGCGTTTCAATGACAGTAGCTTAACAAACAGCCATGTTAGCAGGTCTGCGAGGCCCAGTGCTAATGTTAGCATGCTAACATGGTGCACAATGACTACGCTAACATGCTGAAGTTTAGCTAGTGTAGCGTTTTAACCATGTTCACCCTCTTAGTTTAGATGCTGGTGGTAGTTAAGTTAAAAGTTAAGGGCTCAACAATGTTATTACAATTCACCCTGTACCAACTTTCATGGTAATCAGTGTTAGTGTGCTAACAAGCTAAACTAGTAATTAGCTCAAAGCAACACCATGCCTCATTTTAGCCTCAAAGAGCTGCTAGCTAACATACCTGTGAGCTCGTTTCCATGCATTATTACTTCATTTTTAATTTCTTCTGACATTCTTGACATTTGCGTTAACAAAACAAGCAGTTTTAAGACAACTCATTAGGCCTTTATAGACCGAAAAGAACACAGATGAGCCAAAAATGAAAAGTATCAAAGGCTGTAGCTAGCAGGGCCATCCCTTCACCACGTCCCTGCTGCTTCACCTTTGCTTTATTGTACTTTACACATACAGAAGTCACACACCCACACATCGGAGGCTGACTTGAGCTCTGGGGCTGATGCTGACACCAACTAATTTGCGTTTGAAATATTTTAATGGGTATTTTACACTTGAACAACAAATGTTTTATTCTTCTGAGGCTCTGCAGGACCATCTGCTCGGCTGCAATGCGTTACTCTGCCAACTCGTGTACTGCAGAGACTTGGTTGTCTGCTGGATGAGCAATGAAATGATGCCACTTTATTATAACTCATCCAACTCAAAGGCTTTTTCCCCCTCTGCATTATGTTGTTGCATTATCATGTTTAGCATTCATAGCCTATAGCCTACATTCTTTGTAACATTATAGCAAACTCACATGGACACTGATATCCCCTGGTTCTCATCATACTGAGGATATAAAGTTTGCATGAAACATAGAGATATGGTTATTTATATCGCTGAGTATATGATTCTAATAGGTTTCTGATCATCAGACATGTCTTTGATTCCTAACATCAAACTAATTTGTCATTTTTACACCAAGTATCTCAGCAGTTTAGCACGGACCTTGTATGGTTTGTGTCTCTGCTAGATTTTGCTGGTGATCATACAATTTACTCTTATTAGTGCCAGACCTTTACTAGTTTTCAGTAAATACTTTTTTTGTATGCAATTCAAGTTGAAAATGCAACCGTGGCGTCCTAATGGCCTTGGGTTTAAGTGCCGGCCATCAACCACTTGTGTTATTCCTCATCTCTCTCTCTCGCTTCTTGTTGTTTGTCTGTGTTCTCTATCTCGGCAGAACACCATCACCGCTTTGTTTAAAATGTTTACATGTCATGATATCTCAGTTTCTAGTATTCTAGCTAGCATACAGGTTACTCCAGAAACATACTGATCATAACTGGGTTTTACTATAACTATTGTGCATGCATGGGAATACAATTGTAAGCACATATAGGAGGCACTCAGTTGTCCTCTGTGGCTATTTGTTTGACCAAATAACTTGGTTTGGGCTTGAGACTTTCACATTTTTACATTGGACATTTAGGATTTTTCATTTATTTTCATAATGAAATATGATATCCAGTTAAATTATGGGAAATCTAACTTGAATTCATATTTTTCTGTCAAGCTTTTGTTTCCAAGGTCAGGAATGAATTTTTTATGGGTCTTTTTTTTTTTTTACTGTAAAGTGCTTTATATTGAATTTGTATGACGTTGTGGTCAATAAATCATCTTAAACATAAACTAAAGTAATTGTATTATATATATCAAACTACTGGTTGGGATCTTAAAGACACACTTACCACACAGGCCTGAGTAACAGAGTAGGTGAGCAGAATGAGGAAGACACACAGCACTGTACGGATCTGGATGGTGAGGCAGCCTGGTTGGCACTAAAACCAGAGGAAAGAGACAGGGAGGTGGGGGAGAACGAGTCATTAAATGAAGCACCTGTTTATCTACCTCAATAGCATTTGGAACACATCATTAGCTGAGATTGGAAATGAAAGGGGTGCATTTTTGTGGTGTGGCTCATTATGTGCAGGCCTATTAGAGGAGACACTTAAAGGATATGGTGACAGTTCAATGTAGCGTGATGCCACAGTGTCACATAAAGGGTATGAACGTGATGCTGAAGCAAACAGAAGTTGCTGCGGTCACTTCAACCTGACTAGCAAGTATGCAACAGTATAGCATCTGCAGCCGCGCATTTACAGAGAAAAACATCGGAAACTGTGCTGTGAAAGAATCCCAAACACTGTCGATCACTTCTCCTCAGTTTATTTACAATATTTCAGTTATATATGTGTGTGTGTGTGTGTGTATATATATATATATATATATATATATATATATATATATATAGCTGTGGCTCAATGGTCTGGAGGAAGATAATATGAAGCAGACGTTTTTACAGTCTTCTGAAGAAATGTGAAGTGCTTTCTACTGTAATATTAACTAAACAATTGTATTCTTGGATATAAAAATGTGGCAAAAATCATCTGAGCTCAAATGTCTACTTATTCCATTTTCTGGAACTTTTAACCAGGACCCTTGAGTTTAGAATACGTTGCCACCAAACAGAATATTCTCATGAAGTCCTTGTGATTCTGAGCAAAGCAAAACTACCAAACATTCACTTATCCTCCTGGTTGGAGCTACAATACTCAGTTATGTGTGAGGAAACACACTACTGATGCACTGGCTGTCCAGTATATCGTACAGATCACAGTAGATTCTCACTGCATCTTCCATGTCAATATCTCAATTTGTTTTCTTTCCAGTAACGCAGCTCTAACCGTACACATCAGGCTCCCAGTGCTCCGTTTTCCTGCACAGCTGTATCGAAGTGCATCAGTGCATAAAAGTTGCCTCAGTGCATGCCTTTATACAGAGGAGTCGGGTTTCTGAGCAGAATCCTGTATAGGTGGAGGTCTGGGAGTCCTACCTGAACGCTGGTGAGATGCAGGTACATGACACAGGCCACGTGGAAACACACACATAGCACCAGCAGCAGCAGCACCAGCATCCCCCTGAGAGTGGAGGGGAGAGACCAGAGTGAGAAGGGCTTTCCCAGTTTTCCACTGACTCCTGTGAAAAACACCTTCCTTTTTAATTGCCTCACTACTCCGTAGCAAAATCGCTCCAATTACATTGCACGAATGGACAAACTGCTAATGTGGAAGAGTGTGTGAGTGTGTGTGTGTGTGTGTGTGTGTTTGTACGTACTGTGGGATCATTAGCAAATAGATAAGGCCAAACAGAGCAGCGAGGATCAGAGAGAGAACCACCGCACTGATGAAATGGTCGTCATACACCTGGTGATACTGAGAAAGGACAAAACAGAGAGGAAATGTCAACATAAGCGGCGCTCATCCGTCCATCCTTTCAGATGTTTATCTGGGTCTGGGTAGAACCAGGCCAAATATCTCATAGCATAACAGGATGGTGATAGTGTGGTAGAAAAGGTATATTGAAGTGGGTTAGCTCACGCTGACCATCTTTTCCCCTATCTGAGCCCCTTACTCTCTCCCTCAGGGTCAGCTTAGATATAGACCTGCTTGCATTCATGATCTTATCCTTCTGGTTTCCATCCAAAGCTCCTGAAACACAGGTGAAGTCTGGAGCCAAGATGGAGCCTCAGCCTCAAGTATATAACCTGCTGTTCCCACGCTCCATCTTACCCTCGTGAACAAGAGTTACTTAACTCCTTCACTTGTGGCAGCAACCCTCCAACCCTGAATCAAATCTCACTGATCACAAAGGCAAGAAAAGCTGTGCAGTTATCTTGTCATGAACTCAAGCGTTGGGCAAGTTGAAATGTTTGCCCTGTAGCAATTAATCCATCCATTGGTTGTCAAGATATTTTACGGCCAAAGAGTCGAGCCAACGGACCAACCAGCCGACTACTGACTGACCTCACTGTGTCTAGCAGAACCAAGCTGTGCTGAGCTGGATCCTAATTTACATGACACTGTGTGTTTTTATGTTGTAGAAGCTCAGATTTATCCACATGGCACGAGCTCTGCATGAGATGAAAGCATCTTTGGAGCGAATAGCATTGAATGAATCTAGATTATTCATGTTCACTCGATGTGAAACGATCTAACGTTCGCTCCAAAAATAACGACTTCTCTTATGTCTTGCAGGAACAAAGAATATCATTTCAAGAGAGTTAGATCTAAATGTGTCCTGACCTCTACCAGCATCCAATGAAAGAACTTTTTTTTTATGTAGTCGTGTGGGAGTAAACAAACACTTTATACTAATTTGAGTCTTCATTTGTTTTTCTGCTGGTGGCATTTTCTAAAATATGTTAAAATGAGTAACAATTAACTAGTTTTTACAGCGCATAAGGTTTTAATTCTTCTGCTGCCAGTTTGAATGTCTCGATTGCACACACACACGCACGCACACACACACACACACACGCACACACACGCACGCGCACACACACACACACACACACACACACACACGCACACACACACACAGGCACACACACACACACACACACACACACAAACCCATCCCTTTTCTGTGTTTCCTTTATGGCTGTACCCACGCACACATATGAGAAAGATATCACGTGTGCCGCTCAGACGTTCCCAAATCATTATCTGCACCCCCTCCTGAGAGGGTGGGTGTATTTCTCATTCACACACACACACACACACACACACACACACACACACACACACACACACACAGACATCATAGACAACAGGCGTGGGAGAGAGGGAGAAAGGGGAGAAAGAGAATCAGAGACTGTGTAGGGTGTGTATGTGAGAGAAAAGGGGGGGGGGGGGGTGCAGTCACGAAGCATGTTACCTCATGTGTAATGAGGAAAGTATATATTTATTGCATGTTATATCCTTTTGTAAACACAAAGATGTTCTCTGCAGATCTTGTCCTCACCCTGCGCTCCCTGTCCCGGCTCCTGTAGAACAGGGTGATGTAGTTGATGTCTGTTGTCTCGGACTCGGTCTGCCGCGCTTCAATGAGCCGCCCGATGTAGCGGTTGACTCGTGTCCCTGGAGAGTGCTGCACGGCGGTGGCTGAGAAGGACGTCCGACTCCTCAGCTTCTCTGACGCGGTCCGCAGGGCCCTCCGCTGTCAGACACCGAAAAAGAACAACACAATCAGTCTCTGCAGGGGCCCGCCTGTCTGACGACAGGTGTTAAAGGCATACCAATGCAGAGTTTTGTGAGGTCAGCACTAAGCACTGTAAGATTTTGTTATAACTTTGGAAACAAGATGAAAAGTCTACTGCCATGCTGGCCTGGCCCTGTGAAGCCACAGTGCTCGTTATATTTACACCAGAGGACAAAAGTGTTTGATGAAATATGAATGAAGACCGAAAACTTTACACCTCATTAGAAAAAGAAAAGTTTGGCTCAGGAGTGTCAGATTATTAAGACAATTCATATAGTGTTTTAAAAACTAAATGTGTATTCAAGGCCAGCAGGTACACAAAGACATACAATGCATAATGCATATACACAGAAAAAATAGAAAGCATAGGCCTTTTCACTGAAAACATTTTGACATGTCACAGTAAGAACAGCACAGGTGTAGGAGGCTAAATTATAAAATGAATGATGGCAAATTACTGGTAACAATCAGGTACAAAACTGACATTATGACAAAGAGAACACCTGATTAAAGCTAGAAAATATTTAAAAAAAAATTTAATTAACTAAATAATAACAGGCTCAGCCAATCTAGAGTTTTCAGGGAAAAGGCAGTGGTAAACACACGATGGTTGGATAGTCGAAGAAGCCTTAACAACTCATTTTAAAGTAGATTTGACAGCAGACATGGAGCCAGTACAAGGAGGTGAGAATGTGCCTTTTATATCTGTACAGCTGCTTTAAATTGCTCTAATCTAATTAGGATATTTTGTTCATGGACAACTTCACCCTGGTTGGAAGTTATTGTCAATTGTAATTTATCTACAAATTATAATTAATACAGCAGCTATTTGGGAAATCTCAGACTCAGACCTTTGACTTTGACTCAGCTTTAATGATGGTTCTGCTCCATTTAAGCGTCCTATTTAAGCCTGTGAGCCAACATGCACATGACCAGAGCCCTGAGACTAATACGGCTAAATATAAAGCAGTCATGATTAATGTTGAAACACACCTGCACTCTGTATTGGGGAAAAAAAGCCCATAAGGCCTCAGTCACTCCTACTAGTGTTCACCTTTGACCTTTTTTGTACCCACATGGTGAAAGAATACAGCATAGTAAGACTGCAAGTGACAGGAATAGGCTGTAGCAACAAAAACATGCTAATCATGTTAGCATCAGCTCTTTTGCCTCCAACCCTGCTGACAATATTTATTTTTTCCCGCAACAGTATGTGAGAATATTTCACTTTGCTTATTCTTAACGTGTGTTGCTTTGTAAATAAGCTGTAGTTTGTTAACTACAGGAGTTTTTAGCTGTGCATTGACCTGAATGCTAAAACGCTAGCATGTCAAAATGCCTGCTGTTAGCATAACTCAGCTGGTTTATAACATGCTAACATGATAAAGGTTAAATAAAAACATTTAGCAATACTAACATTTATTATTTCAGCATATTAGCATGTTGTCTAGCTCCTAGTTAACGAGTCAGTAGGCTAGTATAGTAGGTAATGTTTAAAAAGTAACTTTTAGCATTGTTAGCTTATTACTATGCTAAGATTAGCCCATTACTTTAAAAGGGGCAAAGCTAGGATGCTACACTAAGTAGGATAACATGCTATATAATATTAGCATGTATCTAAAACTACAGAAATACGTTAGTCAGTCATTTTAGAGATATCTTGTCATGAATGTAAGTGAAAATGTTGGTGAAGGTTGCTTTTCATTCAAGATTCAAGAGTTTTACTGTCATACGCACAGTAAACAACAGTTACATTATACAATCAAATTCTTAACATAACATAATAATAAATAAGTAGACCTGAGCCGACACACAATTGATCCTAAAGTGCAGTGTGCATAGATGGACTCAGATAGCCATAAAATTACCATTAAATCAGATGTGCATAAAAGAGATTTTAACAGTTTTCATAAAACTCAGTTGACACACTGCTATAAAGTTTTCTTGGTCTCAACAAACTGCAGCATAATATAATAGAAGTACTGTGAACCTTTTTAAGTAATATCACATAGTATTTAACATGGATATACTGTACGCCTTTATATATTTCAGCAAGTATATGTGCTTTTTCTGTCAGGTGTAATTAGGAGTTGTGTCTGTCAGTAGCCTATAGGTGTTTGACAGCTTTATAAATAGAACGTGAAGTATTCTTCAAATTAACACCTGCTTCTACAAAAGAAGATTAAAAACAGTGGCTTTCTAATTTGATCATTCGGTCTCAGTGTACGAGAGACAAAGATCGTAATATAATTCTGCTCCTACGCTGATGGTCTACATCCATCCATCTTAAAAAGGGATTTAACCTCATGTCTCAGGTGTTTCTCGTAGAAATGCCAACGGGGTGAAACAGTTCCTCTCGTTGTCCCCTTGTTTTAGGAAGTGTTTCATGATCATGAAACAAGAAATAGATTGCGGCGCAAATTACTTAAATTTGTAATATGAAATACTGACAGTAATTCATTTGTTTAAATGATCAGCTGCTAGGCAAAGGATTTTCGAGGTGCTTTTAGAAATTTAAGCTCTTAACCAGCAGCTTTTTGATTTGAATACACCAAATATTGTGCGTCACACAGCTGCACGTTTCTGCCTGCTATGACAACAGGTTTAATTTTAATAATAAGCACCTACATTCACTAGAAAGTGGCAGTGCTGAGTAATAAATAACGGTACTCTGTATTTTGCATCATCAAAAATCTGCATTTAATTTATCATCTATCGTATAAGATTAAATATTATTTTGCCCAAACAATTTGCAGTATTATAATTCCATTATAAAAATCCCTCTGAGTCACAATGCTAGGATTTTGGCTACTTGGATAATCATGTAACAATGTGGCTAATGCTATTAGAGGAGATGATACCAGGCTGTGGGTGATTACCAGCAGTCATAATGCAACCTCGTCACAAGAATCATGACGTACTAATGCTTGGCCGAGCTCACACACGCGAGTCGGCCGGATTACAGCTAGCGGGGCTATTTCTGACACTCAGACCCTGTGAAGCCACGACGACACCAAACCACGAACCACCAAATGCCGAGCGACCGGCTGACCCCGGCGCAAACCGGCAGCACTGTGACTGACTCACTGCGTGGTCATCGTGCTTTAAAAGCAAATATACTCACAAGGATAATGAGAAGGACGTGAACCAGCTCAAATTAAGGCTTATATGCACAAGCTAATACAACACACACACTGAGCGCTTAAGAGCACTGAGTTTACTTCAGAAGTTGCTCATAATATCTATTCCCCTGGTTTACTCTAAAACAAAGAGTTGTAATGCACTGTACTGTGGTACTTATGATGGTGCGAAATCTAGAAATAGAGATTAATGTTACTGTGTGTGTGTGTGTGTGTGTGTGTGTGTGTGTGGCAGATTAGGAATCCAAGCAGGATTTCACTCCATCACAAATGGACATGCAAATCCATTAAAAGGATTTCTTTTCTACACGTATCGCAGAAATATTCATACTCGTGTCTGTACAGTAGTGGCACACGCACGCATGCATAAAAACATAAACAGTGATTTCATCCAGTAAGATTTAAATAATAAACACACGTTTACGTACCTTGTCGTCGTCCTCGCAGGTCATGACGTTGGAGAAGGGGATCTCGGCCTTGAACATCTTCCTACAGTGCATCAGCTGCACCAGCAGGTAGCACACTGTCTTGAACTTCATCCTCTTGGCTGGTTTGATGTCTGAGAGAATAAGACCGGGAAAGATCTGGAAATGAAGACAGAGACAATGAGGTGAACAGGAAAGAAAGAACCAAGGGCTACTGAGAGGTACAGAAAACATTTCACGGTTTAATTTTACTCCTGATTACATGTAAACTACAACCCAACTGTGTTTTGTGTTCATTTCCACTCATCCTACTTTTGAACTTCAAAGATAAAACTTTCCCATCCTGCATTTATCTCTAATCTCTAATCTTCCGATTTCCGTTTGTCTATATGGAAATAAAGTAAGCGTTGTCATCATACAGTACCTGCAGTGAGCGTGTTGACATGCATGTAGCAGCAACAACAGGGGGTTCAAAAACTGATGTATTGCATGTAGCATTTAGCACATCACAAGCTAATGATTTGTATGTATTTGTCTATTGTCACTTTGTAATGTTGTTACCTGCTTAATTAGCATTCTTTCTAACTCCAGCATGTTTACATTTGTATTTTTATACTGATGTTCATTAAACAAATAAATAAGGTTTAGCATGTTAGCATATAGCGATGCTAACATTTGTGTTGCATATTAATTTAAGATTTGATAATACACACAAATAACACAACAGTAAACACAATGGCAATATTACAAATCTGATCGAAACTTAATAAATTAGTTTTTAAAAAAGGGTTAGGCTAAGCTAGTTAGCACAGCACACACTAAAAAAATCATATCAGTTAGAAGTGCTGTACAGTCTGTTTTGCTTTAACATGTGTTGGAATCTTAATGTTTGGCATGTTAGCATATGTAGGTTCATATTTAGCATGCTAAGTTAGCATTAACTTCAAAATACAGCTGAAGCTGATGATTGTTTTAGAGGTTACTTTTTAGATAAATGAGTCAGGGGACACATTTGTTTATGTAAAAGGACAAAATGAGGTTCCTTAAAAAAGATGAGAGCATGGACTTTATTGTGCTTTGGAGAATTGTCTCATTCATGCATTCATTGGATAAAGTAGGCCTGAGCGGGATCTTTACAGTAAACTGTGAGTGTGCAACGTTAGAAAACCTGGATATATCAAGTGTTTATTTCTGTGTTTGTGCATGCTTTTATCTGCGGATTTAAAATGCTGTGAGTAGACACACGCACACACACACACTCAGCTCTGGTTCACATGTGCAGTTGGTGTGAGATAGTGATACTAGCCATGTGTTTGCCAGCTTAACACATGGCCTGCCTTCCTCTCCGCATCAGAGGATTAACTATTGTAGCACTGATAGATGTCACATCTCCAGATGTACGCCGGCGAGATAGAGAGAGAAACAACTCTGGCGTACTTTGCGTCTGTGTGATGGCACGATGAAATATGTCTCTATGTGGTGTTTCTGAAGGAAGGCATGTCTCTCGTGGCCGAAGCCCGGTTCCACCTCGTAGTCTCCATTCAAACACTCCAGGGTGGTCCTTGTGATATGCACCTTGCTGAGAGCACAAGCAGAGCAGAGGACATAAGGCAGTTTAGTGATGCAAGTCTGGCACTAAGGTCTCAAATCATTATCCCCCTCATTATTTTTATCGGCCTAAGAGCCCCTGGGCTTGCTCAAAATTCTTCACAGCAAAGAAATGTTCATGCTAACGACTCATTTAATCTGGTAACCAGTCCTAAAATCTTATTACTTCACTTGAAACAAGACCAAATTGAGCCAATGATGTGACCTAATTTCACTGCTTTTTAAATGCAAAGCAGCTTGTTACTCTATATGAGTTTTCTTGAATGAAGTGACATTAATTTAACACTAGTGCTCGGCCTTATTTAAAGCTGCTGTCACTTTCCTTTTGAGAAAATTAATTCCCAGAACTTTTTAAGATGAGATAAGGTGACTTCCTAAAAAGGTTAACACTATTTTATCTTTATACTATTATTAACAAATTGCATTAAAAGAACAAAACCAACAATGAATGGAACCTACTAAGGAGTTTTGCCTGTGTAAAGCTTATATATAGAATGAGTTTGCATGTTTGCACTTCCAGTTCCCTCGACTGGAAGTCAATGGAGTTTATTGAATGGGTTTTTGGTTTGATGCCTGAAATAAGGACTGCACTGCAAAAACTCAAAATCTTACCAAGTGTATTTTTCTAATTTCTAGTCAAATTATCTTATCACACTTAATATAAGACACAATCGCCTAAAGAGAAATATTTCAGTGAGATACAGT
>JAVQJD010088809.1:0-13701 GCA_036023655.1 Nannoperca australis | reverse complement strand
TGGGCTGAACAAATACGTATTATTTTGTCATCTTAGCTGCTTGTCCAGGTACGCTGCTATTATTCTGCACAAAATATCACTTGTTTTCCATTATTGTCCTGTAGTATTCAGCGAGTGCATGTCCCAAATCCCTTGTTAATAACATTTATGCTTTGCTTTGCTCTGCACGATCACAACTCCTATTACAGTATGACCAGCGTACAGGAGCCTAAAGTTTCTACCTGTTCCTATGATTTTGAAATGGAATTTAATTCATGAAATATCAATGACCTGTTCATACTTGTAGCACCAGTGCTATTAAGAAATGTAATCTATCATAAAGGACTTGAGTTGAGTTTGGGTCATGCACTCGCTGAATACTACAGGACAATAATGGAAAACAAGTGATATTTTGTGCATAATAATAGCAGCGTACCTGGACAAGCAGCTACAAGATGACAAAATAATACGTATTTGTTCAACCCATTACAACAGCACAACTCGTAGATACGTAAGCAAAACTTTTGGATTCGTAAGTAAAGTAAAACTTTTAGATTTGCAAACAAAAGTGTGGAACGTTTCTCTCTCAAACCATTTTTTGACTGCTTAAAAAAGACACAAAAATAGCTCCATAAAGTAGAAGGGGTGCAGAATTTTTACACAAGTTGAACTTCTTATAGCAATCGGATGTGTTCAAACAGAGAAAAACACATGAGAGTTGTGTCTCCCCGAAACAATGTAGAGAAAGAGAGGTCAGCAGGTGTGAAGGTACAGGGTGCGTGCTCATGTCATTACCAAGATAGATCAGTCCAAAGCCGCCTTGGCCGATGATTTTCCCCAGCCTCCATTTCTTCTTCTCAGTGTCCCTCAATATGAAGCCCTCTGGGAGTGGTTTGGGTAATGCCCCCTTTCTCTGCGGTGCCATGAAAACTGAAAGCATGTGTGAGAAAACATTAGAAAAATATGTGTATACTGAATCCTTTTTAGGAATTTGTGAAACTGATCAGGATTCCATTTTCTGATGCAGCTGTGATCCCAAATCTGTCACACTAGTCTCAAACACTACCTGGTACAACAAGTATTGCTAGCTCGTTACAACACTGCCTTAATTACCATTTCACTGCTAGTTCTCTATTATACAAGTTAACAGGCAACGCCCCATTACAAATCATATTTAAATATAAGATTGCTTAAAAAGCAAAAGCACAGTGCAAACTGTGGTTAACTGCCTGGTGTTTTATGAATTAAAGCTAGGTTCCTGCCCAGTGTGAGGGATAGTATTTTAGTAGCTAACAAGACAGACATTTTTTAATTAGAGAGATAGAGATTTGAGTCGCCCTCCGGATTTAGGGAATATCCGGTATTTCCAGCTGATTTTGCAACGTTGTGGGGAAGTTGTTTGTTAACTGAACGACAACTGAAAAATGTATGAGTTTAAACCAACCGAAGACCGTTAAACACACATACGGTAAGCTAACACGCGGCAGTTGAAGATTAAATAGATAAAAAAGTTAGTTTGAATCCAACTAGCGGCTAACGAAGCGATTTCATTTACTTTAATTTACATTACTCACATGGTAAAATATGTACCGGTCTCCGAAGGGAACGTGCGTCGTCAGTTGCGCTTTTTGTGTGGAAACATATCGATAAACTGTCGTTATTAATACTTTATAGCGAAAGTCTTCCAGAAATGTTTAGCCTTCTTCCATACACGGTGTTTCTCAATGTCCCGGTGCTAAACAGAAACAAAACCTCATCACTTCCGGGAAGATGTCCCTCCCATTTACGCCGCACAGCCAATGGCATGGCATAATTTAAAACCGTGTACGTTCAGCGATTGTTTACATTTTCAAAAGTTATTGTTTATAATTTCTTAGAGATTCTTGAAAGGTAGACCATTCTTAATATACAGATTGAATCTATGAATAAGAGCAACATACACCAATTAGCCATAACTTTATGACCACTGACCGGTTATAATAGAGGAACATTGATTATCGTGTTACAATGGCACCTGTCAGATATGTGTGTGTGTGTGTGTGTGTGTGTGTGTGTGTGTGTGTCTGACAGGTGCCATTATAACAGGGTAATCAATGTTCCTTCACTTCACCTGTCAGAGGTCAGAAAGTTGTGGCTCATCTGTGTAAATGCCACCTAATGAGCACCATTTACATGAAGAGAGATTAACTATATGATGCTGTACTTTGTATCTTCCAAATAATGCATGCGCTCCATCAACATGCATAGATAGACGTCATGTGAAGCTGCTGATTGTGAAGGGATTGATGTGATGGTATGGGAATTCTTGATACAAGTATAAATACAGTGGTTTCAAATGTGGGAGTGAGGAACAATTCAGAGAGGGAAAAATTAAGAAATACAGTACAATGAATAGGACAGGAATGGAATCATTACTGAGCACAGGGTGGGAAATCAGAAGGTGATGGTGATATTTTTATTTACTATTTCTTTATTCAGTTTTTGACTTTTGTTAAGACCAATCAGTACTTAGTAGATATAACTCCATGAATCTGCGCACTCAGATACAGTAGGTGGTGGTAGGCACCTTCAGAATTGTAAGGAAAACAAGAAGAAGTAGTGGGAGTCAGGACACTCCCAGGGGATCACAAAATAAACCTGAGGGGTCACAAGATGATTTAAGGTATAACAAAATATATATATGTTTTCTGACTTTCAGATGTATTGGACATTTTCTGCATTTTTCTTGGGACACCCTGTGACATAAAATCCTTTAAATGAAACAAACAAAGCAGAAACATCACCCTTTGGTTGTCCATGTCCAACTTGTGATGCCTAAAAAGGTTGGAAACCAATGTCATATTAAAAAGCTATTTCATTGCAAAAGTGGAGAAATATGACCTTTATTATTTCACCTTAGATACCGGTTATTTCACTTCCTTGTTGCATTTGATTTCATCTGTAGGAATTTGTGAAAGCCTCTAAACGGAAACATTTGTGCTTGGCTTTTCAGCTTGTGAGGAAGATGGCCGTATAATTTGGTGACTCTTCTTGGACTTTAAAACTATGCAGACTTTTTGTTGTTTAGCACTTGCAGTTTGACTGCATCCAACTGTGTTCTAACGTAGTCCTTGACTACAGTTGGGGGGACTAATTGGTGTTTACTACATGCATCGCTGACCACCTGTGAATGTGACCTGAGCATTTGTACAAACAACTTCTTTTTTTCCCAGTAAGGCACAGTAGCTCTCCTTTGGCTCCCTTCCCCTTGATGTCAGGGTCAGATGTAAGGTGTAGCCTAGTCTTGGATGATCACATGCTCCACTGAAATGAATGTTTTGAATAAGATGTGTTTATACATTACATGTTACTTTACATATATAAAGATGATGTATTGAGAAATGTCACGTGATCTGTAACTGATCACTGACCATTAGCTAGTATGAGTCACGAGAAGCTTTAACAGCATGCACGTGCTGCTGATCATGCAAGGAGTGAACCTGAAGAAGCTAAAAAATTTGTTTACAGATGTGTAATTATGTACGACTGAACTAATAAATTAACACAGTCTGGACATTTCTGGTGTGTAATTTCTACTTGCTTGCACTGCTACATTGTTCCAGATGAGTGAGCTTGTAGCTGTGCTCAGGGCCATCATTTGCAGGTTTGCATGTTCTTTAGCGTGTATATACACCTTGATCACCATGATATTCATTTTGTTAATTTTGACAGGGATATGGCAGTACTCTTCCAAATGTACAACTATGTGAGCAGTTTATCAAGCCAAAGGGATGATAAATCCTATTGTTCAGGCCAGTTTACTGGACGTAGAAATAAACCAATGTGTAATTCTTAGTAAGCAGTCAGGAAGAACTCCCTGTTGAGTCATCTTGAGGAGTCGCTGGACTTTCTTTTTTCACCTGATAACATCTTTATTTCTCAAGAATTCCTCAAAAATTTTGCTTATTACACCAGATCCCGTTCAGTGGTTGGTGTTAAATCATCATGATTCACTGACATTAGCATAACGCTTCTCAGCTTCATTCAAAGTCAATCAAACTGTCACGGTATCATATCAAGGGATGACGTTAGGTAAGCATAAAAAAGCATAAAGGCAGCTGACTATGATGATTTAACCTGTGTTTAAAACATTTTATATCAACCAAATACCAGTAAATCATTCAAATAAATTTCACACAAACTCATTTGACCCAAACCCAAGCTGCAGAGGCTGTGCTTTTATTGATCAGTGTTATTTTATTCTCTTAATAATAATAATAATAATAATAAATATTGTTTACACTGTCCTTCAGTTGCTATATGATACAAGTCTGCCCCTGCATAAACAGGGTAAAGAATTTTTTTTTTTTAATTCATGCATCTAATTATTCAGTAAATTCAAAAGTTTTCATTTTAATGCCTAATTTTTGCTGAGGTTTCGCTGCCATCTAACAGCTGTGGGTCACCCTGCTTCACAGAGCAGATCATTCCAAGAATTTTACTCTTCCGAGTAACTTCAGTTTAAAAAGGATATCCTCCTGTGTATCAGCCTTGTAAAAAGATGTATCAGTCAGCCTCCACCGTGGCTGGTGCGGGGGGTGTTCCAGTTTCACACAGATCCTAGTACACCCTCGTTACACTCAAGACTAAAGTGGACTCTACCTATGCACGAATACTCCAAATAGTTATCGACAAGGGCAGCGGCCGTAAGCAGCAACATGCAGTAAAATGGAAGCAGAGGTGGTCCTGGATTCTGACATGGGATTGGGGCTTCAAAGCAGCCTCTTGTATACTGCTTATTCAACTTACTTACACAAATCAATAGCAGTTTGTTTTGGGGAATTCAGGCGTCCCTGTTGTAACCCAGCTTGATCTCCGTTTTGCTGTACAACATGGTCAATAGCACGTCTGGCTAATGAACACAGGCTGCAGGAGCAAATGTAACGCTGGAACAGGGTGGTGGACAGGATCTCACGCATTTCTCCCCACTCATAGCTCCCAATCAAGCTCCTTTTATATTCCGATGAAAGGAGAGGGAAAATGCCTTCCCTTGTTGCTCCTGTCGGCGTGCACCTGCAGTGAGCCTATCGATCTGCAGGCGCCCTCAGGGCTTAATTCAAGTCTCAAGATTCTGCTATGAAAGGGAGAATATAAAACATCACTGGTTGAACATCAGGAAGTCATAAGGAAAACTGGGTCTGCTTTAGATTGAAGATGAGCTCTAAGTCATGTGTGCTGTTTGTCTGAAGATCAATGGGACAACACTTACAATGAATGTGGCCTAATTAGTGCACTATACAGCATATGGTGTATCTGAATACCTGCTATTAACTGAACTTATATCTAACTGGGTCAGGAATGCTTTTACTTGCACAGTCCTTCATCTTTTTATAAATGTGTACATCATCAGTTCAGTGTGGTGTTACTGCAATACATTTATCATTTTGCTGGTACATGTAATACAGCCCTGCAAGGTGTCCTTACAGAGTTTTAGACTTTTTCCTCTTCCCAGGAAAGCTATCCATGGGTGGATTTGAACCTGTGGGCCATTTGCTTCCCATTCAACCTTAAAGGCCCAATGTTGTTTTTACAGATTTTCGGTTCAAAATGACTAATACTTACCAAACAGTTTGGAATTGGTCCAGTAGATCTCACTAGATCACCTCAGCCAGCATCTGCAAATAGGCTGAAATGGGGGTTGAGTTGTTGCAGGAAGATGAAAGGATCTTACTCTTAACAAAATGGTCTGTCTATGTAGGGATCCTTTCCATAATGTTGCCAGACTCTTGTCACCATTGTGGCCTGTTTGCAGATGCCGGCAGAGGCAATCTACTGGACCAATCCTAAAACTTTTGGTAACTATTAGTCATATAGACCCCAAAATACTTGGGCCCAGGTTTAAAAATACTGGATACTTTAACTTTAAGAACTTCAGGGGGCACTCTAGTGATATTACACATGAAGACCAGTTTACTTCTGAGGCTCTGGAGGGAGCTTTGTCAAGTCAGAAAAAATAACCATGAGGTCATTCAGCTTGGGCTATGACAGTGCAAATGTATAACACAAAGACAGTGTTACAAACTGGAGTTGTGCATCTTCGAAAGATGTAGGTATTTACTAGGCTGGGACAATCTAATGCAAACATGCAAAATGTTGCATTATGGGAACTGTAGGATCAAGGAGTTTTGGATACAAATTAGGGATTACAATTTAGGATAACTTGGCATCTGCTGATTTGATTTCGGCCATTCTTATTTTACTTGTCTCTTTGAGTAACCTAGACAAGTATGTCTGTGAAGAGATCCTATACTAAAGCAAGCAAGCTGAAGCTAAAATGAGGCTTCAGCAGTCCATGGTAGTGAATCAGATCAGTATCTAAAGTGACAGTATTTTTGTGAGAGATGCGTGGTAAGATACGTGTTAATACATGAGCTTTAGAGTTATTAGTGGGTGTACTTTTGAACTTTGTAGATAGTCAGTGTAGCTGTTCTGCCGTGCAGCATATTTTTCAAAATGTTTAACTATTCCTTTAGCCAGTTCTCCACTCAAAGACACTTGAGTGGGACCAACAGAGGTTAAATGATTGAATAAAGTCATTGTCCTTGTCCAGTAGGATACCGCTGTACAGCCTCACACCCAATCGATCCAAAAGTCACCAATGTTAACTTCATTGGTACTATAACCTCTCACTGTGGTCTAGGTTTTAACCCTCGCCTTCTGGTATCCTAGTACCATTTTCTCTTTGTTGTCCTCTCTTTTCACTTGCCCTCTACCTCTCTTGCTCTCTCCTCTCTCTCCCCTCCACCCCCCTCCAACTCTGCCACCTCTCACCCGGGGTAATTGCTCTGTGAGCTCGGCAGTGCCTGCCGAACGACACTGCCTTTTCCTCTTCACACCTCTCGTAGTCTGGGCTCGGTGACACCAATCTCGGCGAGGGCGCGACACCATTTTGTGTAACTGGCCCTTGTGATGGAGATGGCATAATTGTCCTAATTAGGGGGGGCGAGGATCGGAGCGGCCGTGGCTCTGACCCACCCCGGCCTGAGTCCATATGGTGGGAGGCTGATAATGAGCCAGTTAATGTGCTGTGTCCATCAGTAAGAGATACTCAGTATGGACGGGGTGCCAAAAAGATGGAGGAGGTTTTACTCTCTTTGCCCTCTTTTCTATTTCCTCCCTTCTCGCTCAGTTATTCACACACAAAAAATTTACATTTTGGCTCTAATAAAAATTTTGACAAAATTCACTCAAATGTATTTATGTGCTTAATTAACTACAGTAGTCATACCTGTCTGCACGTTAGTGGGCGTTAGATTTTAAGTAATTACGGACATTCTGCCCATAAGTATCATAAACGACATTTTCAAACTGTTTCATTTTATGAATCATTTGTTCCTGGCCTTGTCTCTCAGCTCCCATCATGCAGCTGTGTCAATATTTCATGTTGTTCCGTTTATGAATATGAGATGTATTGCCAGTTCAAATGAAAGTAATACAAATCTAATGGCCAGTAATGAGATGCTGTTTCGCCATTATTGGACGTGGGTTGGGTCTATGCCAGTGTGTGTGTGCATTCGCAATGCTGTGTATGATTTGATGCTAATAAAACCATCCTTTCTGCTCCAGGGAGCAAGCACTGACCAGGATTCAGATTAGGCCTTAATGGCTTCCAGGCCTGGGGCTAAATTGAAATGTAAAACCCCAAACCAAACATCATTTATTCCTTACGTTTCTCGATGTGGCCCAGCAAGTGAAAATTGGAGACATGTAGCTGTTTAACTGTAATTTGCTTTGTTTCATGCAAACATTTTATTGAAGAGGCCACGCTACATGAACAAAGATGCACGTCTGGATTTGCATTGCAGTGATATGGATGTTCATTTCTGTTAATCTGTATCCACTCAGCAGCCCCCTCCCAATGAATTCAACACTTTAAGCACTTATGAGCTTTTTTCTTCTGTTGTGTATTAGCCAGACAAACACAATACTGAGGGCGTGTAGAAGAGGGTTTGAAAATACAGTGATTAATGATCTTACCTGTTTCAAAATGCTATTGTGTGTGCATGAGATACAATTCATTCCCATTCTCTATATGATTTAATTATTGTGATGGACATTGACAGAGGGTATAGAAGTTGCTAAAGAAAATTGGTTATTTTTTTCTCAAAAAGGATTCAATAGGCTACAGTACAACATGGACTCTGCCTACACCGTTCAGGAGCATATACTATGTATCCACATATAATAGTGATGTTAAATTATGTGTATACTAGCCAGAATGTATTACATTTGGGGCTGACTGTATCCCCATATCTAAGAAGTATTTGTACCACTTACCACTCAACTTGCAAGTCAGGATTTGAGAGTGTGAGAGGCAGATAGAGTTTGTTAAACTTTATGAAATAACAGTTCTCTTCTTACAAATGAAAAGCTAATTTATTAAGCATTAAACACATTCCAGTACTCATTGCTCTAAAGCTAATTTCAATATTTTTTTTCTGTTATAGACTTGGTCTGGTATGAACAGTAGCTTATGGTGGCTATCCATTGATCTACATTGTAGCATTTACCATTATCCTGTAATTACCACTTCCACCCCCCCAATGAGCTGCTGCTTTTGAGGTGGTGGGAAGTAGGAATGCATGAATCAGTATGAGAAGGCATGGCGGACATCAGTGTAAGAATGAAATGTGTTACTTGTGGAAAAATTCAAAATATTAAGATGAAACTGAAAAACTGTGCTCATATTCACTTTTGAACGTGTTTGTACACCGCTTCTGTGAACACCTGAAGTTCCTTCACACCGCTCACAAACAGGAGAGAGGGTGCGGGCCTGAAAGCCGTTCACACTAACAAGACTCACCTATTTTACTTCCCCCCGGCAACACTAAGCGTCCAACACAACAACAAAGGAACACTGCTGGCAGAGAAGAATTTATTGATCTATTCTTTATGCTAACTAGAGTTTGCAGTTGCACAAACAAACAGCACTTTGCTTTTCTTTTGTTTCATCCCAAGTGCCGCCCCTAAATCATTCTGACCCCAATAAACAATATACTTTTGAAAATACAAAAGCATCTCTGATGTTGATCCCAAAGTTTCTATCCAATTTATGCATGTGTGTGTGTGTGTAGATTACAAGGGATGCAGAGATCCGGCCCTACTGTTCTCTCACCTGGGGCTCCTAACTAGCTCGGAGAGTACCGTCATAAGGCTTGCAGGTACCGCAGGGCAATTACACAACTATCATTTGCTGGAGACTACCTTTGTCTTTGATGTTGTTCCTCAAACAACAATGCCTTCCTTCTCTTCATCCCCCACTGGTGCTCACAGAGTGTTAATTACAAAGGCGATTACCATCTGCATCCAAACCACTGTTTCCCAAATCGTGGGCTAGGATCGGGATGTGGGTCGCACATAGTTCTGAAGACGACTTTAAGTTAGGTAGAAAGTGGATTGTCATGTCAGATGATGAGGTGAAATTTGGTTTTAAATATGAAAACTGTCAAGAACAAAACTGTGAAATGAGCAGAAAAATAATATTGACGTAAAATATGTGAAGATTGTACAAATCAGACTATTTGTTAGAAGTATTAGCCATTTTATCCTGTTTGTCATGTGGAGAGGTAAGCAAACAGTTCAAGTTCAAGTAAATTTTAAACAATGAGCAGAAAGACAACGTTGCTTTCAACGTTGGTGCTGCAATGATTTGTGGGATGGCATCTCCTTTTCTTTGCTAAAGGAGATAAGAAAGGAAGCATTGAAGCAGCTTATTAGCATTTGGAGAATTCAAGCTCTTATCAGCTCTGCCACTTAGATACTTTCACTCAGTTAGAAACCTTCCTAAGCATTAAAGTCTATTCGACCACAGAACTGGTATAGGCTACCCTACATGAACTGGAAGAGGTATACCAAACTGGCAGGAGAAAACAATGAACAGTGACCCAACTGGTGGCAGAAAAAACTAGCCCAATAAAATATTCCTTAGTGGTCTGATACAGACATTCTAACATTTGGTTTGTAACTGGTTTGTTACAGAATATATTTTATGTTATACTACAGATCATGTACAGTTATGTCACAGCTGACCATTTTGCAAATGTCCTTGGCTTAATGCAGTCTAAGCTGTGGGAGAAAGCTAATGCAAGGGACAGGCACACCATGATCCAAGTGAGGAACTCTGAGGAGGAATCAAGGAGTTCAAAAACAGTTGCACTAGACACTCAGGTGTCCTGTACTAAGTGGGGAGCTACTAAGAGGAAGGTCATAAGGAGTCAGAGAGGTAATTAGACATGTCTTCCTTGTTCAGAAGCAAACCCAGCCAGGCACACCCCCCAGGATTCAACCCAATGCAAGTTCTTGGCAGATTAAGGTTGATGTTGGATGGAAGCTTTCCAGATGTGGTTTCATAACTATCTTTGTCCAGAAATTGAGTTATGCTCCCCAGAAGACAACAAGGTAATCCTGGTGGAACCTACATGCCATGTGAGTAGGGCTGTCAGGACTGAAGAGACAAAAGACGGCAAGCATGGCTGTTCCATGTAGAGGTTGGTTGCAGAGGCTTCCCTGCAGCCTCTCTGGTGTCAACGGAAATGGGAAGAGGGATGTAACTTGGTGAATGGGGCAGGAAGCAAGCTCTTTAGCTGCTAAATGCTCCACTGTGTTCATCAGCTAGATGCTTATATGTCTGTTTGTAGTTTAGTGCTGAGCAGGTAGTGTACGGTGGGTTTTTAAAGCTTTTTCCCTGAAAATTACATAAATGATTTGTACAGAAAACCTGATCCTTGAACTGCGTACACGGAGTGCCAAAATAGATAGCATTATGGAAACTAAAGGTCAGGACATCTTAGCCTCTGCTACTTTGATTTTGAGCATTTCTTTTAGAAATCTCTTGTGAGTCCCCCCAACTTTATGGTAGAGCAATACTAAACCACTTGAGTACCTTTTTAAGGAGCTAAACCATGCAAAAACACCACCACTTTACTTTGAAAATGTGTCTCATTCACATAATCCTTTCATGGTGGTAAAACCGATCTCTCAAGCTATCTGCTGTAGCGACATTTTGTCATGTGCATGTGCAATGTGGACTTTTATAGATAAATGTAATTAGTGCAGTCATGGCAAATAAAACACGAGCATCAGATGATCGCTATGAGGCCAACAGACCATCTATATGAACATAAAACTGGTAATATTTTCATAAAGTGTCAGTTTCAGTCAGAAAACATTGTAATCCTTCCAATAAAACTCTGGGTAAATGGAGTTATGCTTGGTTTATCTTCCATTATAAAACACACACACAGACACACATCCACACGCATCACTTTGTCACTTCGATGCCAAGAACAGATATGCCCAAGTTTTTTTGGTTTCTTTTTTAGGCTGAGCACATCGCCAGCACAGTGGGAATGCATTATTCAAATAGATCTTTGTTACTCCTCCAAGATGATTGTGGCACAATCAGCCATGAAATAAGTTTGCTGTTTTAAAAGTGTTATTCTCCCTCCAGGTCTCTCAGGTGTAGCTTTGTATTCAGGTCGGCTTGCCTGCGCCAAAAATCAATCTCAATCAAAGGTGGCGAGGAGTTTATCATAAATTATCATGAAAAGGGTTCCCACTCAGTAGATGCTTAATTACAATCTCATTTGAATAAGTTTGCATATTAATGAGTTTGGAATGAAAATGGTTTGTGGGGTTTGTGATGGGGGGCCGCGGGGTAACCCACGGCGATAATGACGGCCCTTTGAAATGTATGCAATATTATTGCTGGTGGAGAGCCGCACACTTTTCTCTCTCTCTCTCTCTCTCTCTCTCTCTTACACACACATACACATAGACACACGTGTACATATACAAGCACCCATAGAAACACACAGACATATGCTATTGCACATACACACAAAGAGACACACACGCACACGCAGGTTATGCACATATTAGTTCGAGCACACGCACACTTAGGGGCGTTATAATATGATTAATGGGGGAGTGTCTGTGACATTAATAAACTATAACAAAATTAAAGACTTCATTAGTCTCAACTTGGGCTCAGCGTTTGGCCACACGGTGAATCAGCGCTGTGTGATATTTGCCTTACGTGATTTTTCCTTTTTCTTTTCTCCCTTTCCACACCGCAAAAGTTTACTTTAAAATGAAGTCCTGCTGCCAGATTCTGTCTGTCAGTCCGCTATGGGGGTTTGTGTGTTGGGGTCATGTGATGCTTACATCTGTGAAGAGCTAATTGTGAAATGCCACTTTCTGCAAAGTCTGGATGAGGTATGAATGGATATTTGGAGGTATTGATATTCAGTCAGTTCTTGCAGGGACATGTCATACAGGAAGTCAACAGAGAGCAACGAGTTGTGGACATTTACAGACTGACTTACAGCCGGGCCCACAATCTTGGCTCTATTCCCTTACTTTATTATATAATTATCCATATTTTCGTACTAGTATGCATTAGGGAACTAGCAACATTTCTACAAATAGTGACAATGTTGCTAATATCACCTACAGGATGTCTCCAAATGTGTGTTTGCACTTCACATTGTCACTGGGTAATAAAATCGATGTGATGTCCACCTTACATGACATAAGAAAAAAACACATACTGTAGGGTCTTTTTAAGACCTAACAGAGTATTGTCAATTTTATAATTTCTCAATCCCTAAAAGGTAATCACCAGGAGACAATAATCTGCCAAAAAAAGACCCAAAAAATCCCTGAGTGAACAGATGTTTCCTCCAGACAATTTGTGGTAGAAACATTGTCCATTTACAAATAAAAAAAGCATTAGGATGCTGCGTTACTTAAAACCTAATTTCACCTTTTTTCTGTTCAGGGGATCAACATGTAGAAATCCTTACCTACAGAAGTCAAACTGGATCCTAACAGGGATCATTTGAAAAAAATTATTTGAAAATTATTGTGTGCTTCTTGTTTTATGGGGCGTTATTGTTTTAGTTTGTGACATGTATTGTCTGTATTTTCTTGTTGGGTTTTGTGTTTGTAATGTTTGTACCTATTGTTGTTTGTTTTTCTCTCTTGTGTGTTATTACATTTTATGTATTTTAAAGGCCCATCTAACAGGCATTACAAATTAGCTAAGGCTATTAATGCTATGTTCCTATACAAATAAACATTAAATAAAAAAATAGATGGCTGTCTTTTTTGTTTGTTTGTTTTGTTCTTTTCTTCTGGTCTTTTCCAACCCACAACATGCATTAATTGGTGAGCCAAACTTCCTTTCCCTATCTCTTATCAGACTTCCTAAATAATACCGTATTTTAACTGACAAGAACCAGGAAGGGGGATCATATTTCTCCAGTATTAGCTTCTCTACACTGGCTCCCTGTAAAATGCAGAATAGAATTTAAGATCCTTCTCCTCACATTCAAAGCGCTCAATGGCACCATCATATCTCAAAGAGCTCATAGTACCTTATCACCCTACTAGAGCACTGCGCTCTCAGAATGCAGGGTTCCTTGTGGTTCCTAGAGTCTCTAACAGTAGAATGGGAGCCAGAGCTTTCAGCTATCAAGCTCCTCTTATGTGGAACCAGCTTCCAGTTTGTTTACGGGAGGCAGACACCCTCATATTCAAGAGTAGGCTTAAGACTTTCCTTTTTGATAAAGCTTATAGTAGGGCTGACTCAGGTGACCCCTGAGCCACCCCTTAGTTATGCTGCTATAGGCCTAGACTGCCGGGAGACGTTCTAGGATGCACTGAGCTCCTCTCTCTCCT
>JAVQJD010088799.1:0-19494 GCA_036023655.1 Nannoperca australis | reverse complement strand
ACACACACACACACACACACACACACACACACACACACACACACACACACACACACACACACACACACACACACACACACACACACACACACTCTCTAAAAAATATCCCACCTTGGTTGATGAACCGTCCGTTGTATTGCTGGTTATAGACTAGTGTAGGAAGGGGGAGAAGTTTTTGGTTCTCTCCTCCACCAAGATCCATAAACACATCATAGAACAACGGCTCGGGATGGGTTACCAACAGCTCTTCTACTGAGAAATCACACTATGAGACACACACACACACACACACACACACACACACACACACACCTTATATTACAACTAGCCATTGCAAAAGAGTTTGTACGACATCTCTGAGCGAAATAAAAGAAGAAACCCTCACACTTTGTTCATAAGCGGTTCCAAAGCTGAAGGCTGCTGCCTGTTTGGTGTTTGTTTCAGGACAAAGCTAAAAGAGAAGAAGAGTATATACCAGCCTCCTATATGTTTATACTTTGTGTGAATCACATGAAAAATTACTTCATTTAGTCAATAATAACATATGTGTTGTTAACATGCTAAAAAGTGGTGGGCAACAATTGCTCTATATACATTTAATAATAAGTTACAATGCTCTTGTGTATTCAGATTAAATATAAAACATTTTTTATTGAAGTTTAATTTAAAGTCATTTGACATCTTACCTGGAGATTACCTCCTCCTACTTTTTCCCATCTGAGGAACTCTCCTCTGACATTATAAACAGCAGCAAGCAGCTTAATGTCAGTATTCTGTCAGATAAACAGAATGTCAATTAGAAGAAAATGTTTTGTACCATTTCAGGTTAAATCCATTTGTAGCTTTATGAAATAAACAGAGTGCTGTTTTTATGGTATAGAGTTCTTTCTTTTATATCTTTTTTCCCCCATTGTATTAACTGGAAGATGATTCAAGTTCATCGCTTACCTTGTTTCTTCCTCTAAAACTGAACCTGATGGGAACAGGATTGGTCTGAAGCACTCGACTGGCCAGTCCTGGTTCATCCCCGTAGTAAAGCCATGGCAGATTAACTCTCCTGGAGACAAAATAACCAAAGGGCTTATTGTTCACTCTGGGTGAAACTAAATTACAGTATAGGGGAATGTAATCTGCAAAGATATCGCAACATATACAATATATGCAATGACGGTGTTGAATACCAGTAGGAAATGTCTTGAGTTGAGCTCAAAGCAGCCCTAGATCTGAAGATGGTGTTAAAGAGACCACAGGCATCAGTGGACACACCGCTGAAGGAGTGCATGTTCATCACACACATGTTCCCGAGAGCCTGGCACGCCGTCAGGTTGGAGAAAACCTGTAACCACACAACACAGCAGCTGTTAAAAATTGCCTCCTCATAATACTATGGCACAATTTTCATTGTGGGCAACAATCTCATTGCAAAGCATATTATATCTTTTATGAGTTGCTTCAACAAGAAGACTATGAATTTTGCATACTTAAATTACGTGCTCATTTATGAGATGCGTTTTGGCATCAATTAGTACAAATTTTAATGGTTATATGGACTGTCTATAATACAGCTATCACAATTACATCTATGACAAATGCTACAACACAACATCCTAAAATCTCAAATATCCTTGTGTCATAATGAGCACATCCCTTGGCTTTATGTGGTTGTTACCAGGACCAGAATGGGCTTCCTATGATGTTAGATAAAGAAAAGTGGAATTACAAGGCAGGCTGCTGACGAGGAGTACAGGTTTGTGATGAACCAGGCAGACTGGACACTGAACTTCTGCAAGGGGAACAGAACAGAAAACACAAATCAGAGTCCATTAAAATAAACAAACACAAAGTGAGCAAGTGAGCCAGGAGAAGGAGACTCACCAACTGAGCATAGTTGACACTGGGATTCACATTGGTAGAGAGGCTGCCTGGAGGGAAACATAATCCTCCTGCCTGGAAAAAAGAAATCACATAAAAACCTTTGACGATGCATGTTTTCTACGAGGTGGTTACTGAATGGTGTTTGAATGATGTGTCTGGAAGGGGGCTGGAGGGAAGAGGGTCAGCAGAACTCACCAGGACATTAGGAGAGTTACACGCACAGGAAGTGTTAATGAAGGAGGCCTGACATCTCTCACACCTGAAAGACAATTTTGGAGACTGTTCCTTCCCTTACATACAGTACTGCACAGAGAAAACCTGGAATCAAGACACCCTTTCCTCACACTCTGACAGCACTAAACCAGTGGTGCTGAGAGAGTGTAAATGCCATTTGTCAGAACAAACAAAATGATGAGGGTCACAACTAGTGCTTATGGGAGGCATGGAGGGATGAAGACAGGAAAGATACACTGGATATGAGAGGTGGAACAACCAGTGCCAGAGAGGTGGAAACAAGAGACAAACTATCTATTACAGGAACTTAAAGAATGTTCTTCAGCTTTCAAATTCAAAATGTATTAGAGGATTCTGCACTGACTTAACTTCCTCATTAAACTACTTCAATAACATACACACTTGAATTAATAACACCTGAAAGGGGATTATTCAGTCTTCTTAAAGAGGTTTAAACAAAACTACTATTGGTTTGTTGTTTGAATGTTTACAGTAGCATTAGTAGAAGCAACTTTTTAGCAACTAAAAACACAGTCATAATTTTATTCAAAATTTTATTATCTTAAATAATCCCTTCAAAATATGAGTTTTCGTGTCTGCTATGCTGCAGATCAAGTAAACCTCATACAAGAGTACTTCAGCCATTTAATATGGATCTTTACATAGTTTGGGGGGAAATGGTCAAAGTTGGAGCAGTAGAGCCTGAGATAACCTGAGTTTAAGATTCAAAACCACAGCAATTTACATAACTCAACTTGATAGTGTCTAGTGTTAAAACCTTCCCACCTGTTTGTACTCTCAAGTTATATGTGTTATTAGACTATTGATATACGGTTAGTGTACGTACTTGGATGTAAAAATATCAAACAAATTCACAGAACATGTATGTCTTTATTTGCTTTTTAGCTTCATCATTCATCATTTCCTGTTGTCCATTTATTTTATGTTGAGAATATGAAATACTAGTATTTCAGTTAGAAAGTTGGAACAGTGCATCCGTTACTGTTCCAGATTATATAATGCACAGCCTCAGATGCCTTGGCCAACCTCTTCATTGTGAATCCGTACGGAACAGCTGAATATATCAGTTGTATGGCATTGATACGTACCTGTCTCCACTGGTGTTTGGTACGGACAAAGTAGGGGCGTTTTCATTACACGTTTCACACCTGGCCACCTCCAAAAGGTTTCCATTGACATCTCTCTCCACTGGGAAAAAACAAGCGAGTATTCAGCCATTTATACATCAAATACGCAATTACCTATGCTAATGCCTTATTGTGTTAAATTTGCGGCAAGCACATTCAGTATTAAAGATTGTTTGTTCAATACAGTCTTGGAGTTCATAAATTAGTCCTGTCATTGGTGACTCACCCAGGACAGTGCCTTGTGGGCACTGGCAATGCCCCTCATCACTGAGACTGCCCGGACAGCGAATACACCCAAACCCACCTTTAGTTACTGCCTGTAGGGAAAGACAAGTCGTCAGGAAAGCATTGTTACAAATGGTATTGAAAATTGTGTAGGGAGTGTAAGATCCATTATAGTGCACAGTATAATGTGAGATGAACAGCAAATAAAGACATGCAAGGTCAATTGCACATACAGGCTTGTCTTTGGGACATTCCTGACAAGTAATGGACGCCTTATCAGTGGTGAGAGTTTGATACCCAGTTCTGCAAGTGCAGCTCAGTCCTGCAAAAAAAAAAAAGACACCACTGCAAAGTTAGTGGGAACAGAGGATAATGTTCAATGTTGAGCTCCAAACATTTGATCGTTCTCAATTATGAGGATTTGCTTCTTTTCTTTGGTTTATATGATATTAAACTGGATATCTTTGGGTTTTTGGACTGTTGGTCGGACAAAAGAAGCAAATTAATGATATCACTATGAAACAATTATGATCGTCGTTTTCGATATTTCTGATATTTAATAGACCAAACTGTTTTTGTTTTAAACATATGAAGAATTTACACAGTTTATTGCTTTACAATATAATATTATCAATATTACAATATTGATTTAAGCCACATTGCCCAGACCTACTGTTGACTTTGGTTGATGGTATTGACTTTACTCCATTTTGATCCAAACAGCACACTATGCACTCTGTTTTAGTGTCGCCTTTCCCTTTAATGTTAGCTATCGACGTGTTCTCAACTGATTTTGAAAGTATCTTAACCATTTGCATCTAGCTAGCTAACTGTTAACCACGCGCACCGTGGTCTCTCTGCGTCTTTGCATCTCACAGTTACATTTGATTTGTTTTAAAGTAAGAGTAGTGACACTTTCTGTTGGATAAGCAGCGTCATGTAAATCAGCTCTTGTATTGTTGCGTGGTGGTAACCGACCTGTTGTGCTCCGTCGCTGATTTGGACCGCACCTCACACACGAGAGACTCGAGATATCGAAAAATTCTTCCACACTACAGTTCTCGGGAGCCTTAAAGGAGATGATAAACTGCTGACAATTAAGTCGATCTGCGTATATTAAGAGAAATAATATCAGAGGCACGGTGAACCTGTTAACAGTAAAAGGTAGCGTCCCCGTCGCCATGGTAAACAACGGTCTTCCCCTTTACCCACAATCCTCTCCATTCTGCGTGATGACGTTGTCAGCAAACGTGTGCGTCGCCAAAAAAGGCGGAAAAAAGTGTTGTAATTTCATTATAAATATCAAACAAATGAAACTTTAAAGAAAGGAAATATGATTTTAGAGATTTTTGTAACTTTATATTTAATTGGAAATAAGCACAACTATTTAGTAAAGGCCTCACTTCTGAATTATGACTCAGTCCATTAAAACTGACATGCATGCCGAAGGTGGTTTATTTTTCAGAGAATGGTCGACGCATATACAGTAGGTGAGGGGACTTTTGGCAGGAAATATCAGCTGCAGCTCTTGCAACTTCCTTTTGTTGAAGTACGGAAATATTTTTGCAGTCTAAACGGGAGTGAGGACCACATCAGTAATGAAACAGAGTAAGTAAGATTCTAAAATGAAAAAACTTAGATAAGATAGAAGAAAGAAGCAGCGAAGAGAAAAGAAACCCACGAAGCTGAGTGAGGCTAAGAGCTATTGTACGCATATAATTAGTTCACTGTAGCTTTTGTCCTTTTTTTTTCTCTGATGGAAGATTCATTTTTAGCAGAACTGTGTGCTTCGCTTCTGTAGAGCGAAAATGCATACTTCTGACTGATTATGTGTCTATTAATGTAGTTTACCGCGCTGTTTAACTTCTACCTAATCAAACAGGAGTTACTTGGTAGATTGTTCCGACTGTAGCCCGCACTCCGGTCCAGTAGGCGGCGGTTTTGTGGTACGACCTTAAACACGTTGTAGAGCCAATGAACATAAAAGGAGGGAAAAAAGCTCATTCCGGACAAAAGAGTTAGCGCGGGGGAGGCATGGCTTCACTGTAATCACGGCAAATTTGAGACAGGACGACAGCAACGATAACGCTCACAAAACCCACCTGTTAACAATTAAGTGTTGTGCACAGCTGTGGTGAGTATTTGTGCGCGTTTCACAGAGACGGAGAACTTGTTCTTCCTCATTTTCTGTTCTTTTCGTCCTCTGACGCACTAGTTTTTTCCTTTGCTGAATGTCCCGTGGGTAACAACATACTTGTTGCATTTTTTGTGTGTGTGTGTGTCTTTTTTCACCTTTCTTGTCTTATTTTCAGACACCGCCTGGGTCTAGTATGAAAAATGACCATAATCCTGCGATTGCAAGGACTTGATCTGAAGGCAAGTATTGCAGATATACGGACATTCTTTGACTGCCTTCACATACCAGATGGTGGAGTGTACATTGTGGGAGGAAGTCTCAAGGAGGCTTTTATTGCATTCACCACTGAGAGAGATGCCCAGCTTGCCATGCGGCTCACTGGAAATGTCCTCAAGGGGTCTAAGGTGACTCTACACATAAGCAGCATGAAAGAGATGGAGCACAAATTAAAGTCGCTCTTAAAGAAAAAACATTCCGCCAAGCAGCATACGGTCAAGAAATCGATTCCATCTCCAGATGCAAGTCTGCAACCTTTGAATGCATGGCCTCATACCAATACTGCAAATCAACCACCTACTAACGCATGGGAACTTGATCCCAAAACTGCAAATCCGCCACAGCCGCATAATCCCGATATTTCAAATCTACAACTTTCAACTGCAGAGTCGCTTGACGCCAGTACTGCCTTTCTCCTTGGGATCTGTACTGTCCTTCAAGGGATCCAGTCCCATCAAAGAGAAAACAACGAGGCAGTGCCAAGAGTTGATTTTCCCAAGACTGATGACACAGTTGTTGTGTCTGAGGATGTGAGAGCAACAGAGCAAACCCTGAATTCAGGGCCAGGCTACGTAAGGCTCTTTGGACTGCCAGCTACAGTTACAAAAGCGGTCATCTGCCATTTCTTCAAAGGGTTGACGGTACAGGAGGCCATAGTGAACGTCAAGTTGGGACTTAATCATGGCTGCCTCGTGAAGTTTGCGAACGCGCGGGACGCACACAACGCCCTTCTCTTCAACCAGCAGTCACTAGGCCCCCTCTGTGTGGAGGTACGTGGAGCGACTGAGAAGATGTGGACCAGTGCACTGCAAGAATGTGAAAATGCTGCGGATGTTGGGGAGGGAGTGAAAGCCAAGCAAAGATTTCTTGGGGAAATGGCAAACCAAAAAAGAAAATCTGCTGCTGCGTTGTGGATCAGGAGGCGACCTGTCAACCGATTTCCATCTAAATTACAAAAAAAGCCAAGACCTGCCTTTTCACAAACTATGGAGTACACTGTCATGGTCACAAATCTACCCAAAATGATGACCAAGACTGAGATAAAGGATTTGTTTAGATGTCCAAACATTGCACACAGAAATGTTCTACATCTGCTTGACAATGAAGGCAACAGAACGAACACAGCATTTCTTCTTTTTAATTGCACTGAGGATTATGACTATGCAATGAATCTCACTGGCTGCCACGTGGGCTCTGATGCCATTAAGGTCTCGTCAATCACCAAGGCGAAAATGAGGGACATGATGAACAAAACCTACCCCAGGAGTCTTAAGGATGGTCTGAAGATGGACAGAAGGAAGAAGCCGGATCGAAAGAGGAAATTGTATCCAGTTGAGGCCGGAAGAAGCACCATGCATGAACCTTGGGCATAACGGCTCAGACGTGCCTGTTTGTCCGAAACATGCCTGCAGATGTACATGAAACGTAATTCCAAGTTACTGCTCGACAATGATGGCTAAGGGATTGGTGAGGCAATAGTTGACTTAAGCTTGCAGCGTTCAGGACTTCCTGGGGACCAAAGTATTTCTTACCAGAATAAATGTAAAGCAGATGGACATATTGGCAAGATATGTTTGAGGAAGTTGAACATTAATGCACTCGGATTGAGATCTTAATTTTCCACATCAAGTTTGCCTTCCAACTGTGATTCTGCTGGCTTATTAAATATTTTCATCATGCTTGATGATCAGTTAAGCATTTCTTCAAATTCCTTCTGTGAACACTTCAAATAAATGTTTTGAACAGTTATGTTTTTAATTTATTGACCGGGAGCTTCCCAGTTATGGCTGTATCTCTGCAATGTTGGAACAGGACCTATTCTGAAACTGCAGGGGGCGTTTGTGCTGAAGAAACCTACGGTAATAGGAACGAGTTGCTTTATAGTTTAATCTTGGGATGCTTTATGTTGACGTATCCACTGAAACTTGAAGGGTCTCGAACATTTTTGGAGCTACATTCCGAACCTACTGGAGCTCCCCCGTATTGTATATGTAGAAAAAGAACTGAAATACGTGTTTAAGGAAATCGTTTTAATTGCAGTCACGTTTGGAATGAATGGGTTTCACAACAAGCCATTTTCTCCACTACTTTTAATAGAAGTGGAACGTGGGAAATGAATGATCATACACTTCAGTAAAATCAGCTGAAAACATGCACATGTCATTTTGTGTAAAACTTTCCAAGTCTATAAATCTTCTAAAGTCAAAAACCTTTAAAAAAAAAAAAAAAAAAAACTAGGTAGCAATGGGGGAAAAAAAAACTCCAAACCTATATCTAAAAAGCATAGATTTACACAAAATTTAAGTTCAGTTCCTGGACAGCTGTGACTGATGGGATGAGAAGATCGAGGTGTCACGTCTTCCGATTGTCATTTGAAATATCTGGATGGACCGTCTGAGTACCTGGATGGACCTGCGAAAAGACAGCAGCGTCACTCACTGACATGTTTGACTTCCATGCTATTTCAAATATAAGGCTAAATAGGATTTTTTTTCTTTCTTTGGCATCTTCCAGTCAACGACTACAGTCACATGGCTTTCTACATCTGAGTCATAGATGCGATAAATGGAAAGGCTGAGAGGAGACTTGGTGCTTACATACCCGAGAAACTACTCGAGTACCGGTCGCTATTGCTTGGCAATCTCGAGGGTGTTGAGGAGAAGCTTGAGGAGCTCATTGAAAAGCTGTTCAGACTGGAACCCTTAGGAGGAAATGAACAAGACAGAACATTTTGTAACAGACAAAGCACATGTAGCCAACTACACATTTATGTATTTCAGTCAATTAATGAGATAATACACCAACTGAAAAACCTGGACACATGCAAATCTGGTTTTGCTCATCAGATTTTCAAAAGCAGATAGTTAAACAACTCCAGGTCAGAGTGACTGATGCTGTACGTAACACTTACAATTACGAGACTCACATTTAGTAGGCTAGATCAGATTTAAAGATTCATCTTTGACAACATATGAGAATAGAACAAAAAACAAGCTCCATACCGTTGATATGCTCCTCAGTCTGTACTCCATCAGCACATCCGTTAGTTTCTGGGTCACCTTCAGCACCAGCTGTGCGTCACTCTCATTCTCTATCCGGAAAGAATCCTAAAAATACATTTTGAGAAGTGAATGTATCTTCCGACACCTTTTGTTAAGTTGGGGAGAAACCCATCATGAGAAATGAGCCCCGTACCAGGTAAGTGAGTAGTGTATTAGGCGAGCTGCTACTTTCTGGAGCTGCCCCCATCAAGCCTGGCCTCTGCAGCGGCTTGTCCATTGGTCTGTCCATTAAGCTACTCCCCATTTGGCTGCCCGGGTACTCATCAGGATACATTCTGCCTGGGCTCTCCTCCAGTAGGCCGCTCCTTCCATAGCCATCTCTTTCACCACCCAGTCCAAAACCATCTCCAGCTGGGTGATGACCCATACCGTCTGGGAAAGGTCTTCGATCCATGCCAGAGTCGAGGAGATCCTGCCTGGTCGAGTAGCCCCCAAAGCCGGGCTTCCCGTACTCTCCCGCTGGATAGTCCAAGAGAGGACGACCCTGAGGAGGAAACTCTCCTGGAAACCTCGGATCATGGAACCTGGGACCTGTGACGGAGACATGTTCATTACATTTAAATACAGTAGAAAAAAGGGAATACGTGCACACTGTTACACAGATTCTGCTTCAGTGATAAAAAATGACTCACCGAAGGGTGAAGGTCCCTTTAGTCCCATACCTGGTCCTGGTGCAGGCACAGCTTTAGGAGCAGCAGAACCTGTGGGAGAGGAAATGACACGAGAGACATTCAAAAGTCAGGTAACCAACCAAGAGGAAATCCTTTATTACTAAAGTTCTTCATAGCAGCGTAACTTACGGAGTCCTTTGAAAGCAGGTACATCAAAGGGCTCCTTCAGAATCACCTAAAGCCGCAACAGGAACAGAAACATGTAAAATCCAGAAGCAAAGTATAAACTAAGTAAACCCACTGCTCACATCTAAACATGGGGAATTTTTTGAAATTGACTAAAAGACAGTTGAGGCTTGTCTAGCAAAAACTTTTTTTTAAATCTGGTTCAATGTTTGCAGCAATTCAAGGCGATCTTACAAATACCTACCATCGCACATTCCTGATGGGTGGCTTCATAAACACAAGTGGTAGAGTTCTACTTTTCACCTCGGAATCGTTGAGATGGAAGATAAAATGAACAATGCTGTGATAACTTCAGGGTTGTAATGTCCTGCCTCGTAGTATTATAACTACTATGCAGTGTTTTGGTGCTTAAGATTTCAAGTTTATGGACGTAGTGCTTGTATAATTGTATTTCAACTTCTCACCAGTACAAGTAGTAAAATCCCCAAGCCAACACAGACGTTCCTGTCCAATGATCATTTTAGGCAAAATAAGCCAATATCACAATCTTGTTTTGACTGTGGAGGATAAAAATAGGACTTTTGTGCCATTGCTGCAGTGATATGGGCCTGACACCGACCTTGAGTTGTCCCCTCCCCTCGGTCTTCTCCACCTCAGCTGCAACTTCTTTAATCGTCTTCCTTACAGTTGGCTCTCTGATGGCCTCTTCCTCTTCACATGTGACCTTTTCAGGGTGGACCTTTTTCTGTTTACAAGGCAGAGAAATATACACATTTTATAAATAACTCAGATAAATAATCTTGCCCCTTGAGGCAGACTAAGAAGAAAATAGATATTCTCACCAAGTATCTGAAGCTGTGTTTCCAGCCTTTCACGTGGGCAAGCATATCATGCTGCAAGCGGGAGACGGCACAGAGTTTGCACTGGTAGTGTGGTGGGACAGATTTACTCGGGCTTCGGTACTCCCACACATACTGAAGACCTGTAGACAGGTGAGGATCATTATTTGTGCGTTTCAATATAGGAAGGGGAGGAAGTAAAGTAGATGTTCTGCTTACCAATGATACACTCTGTGACCCCCTTCAACTGTTTGCTGAGACATGGCATGGTCTGTATAGATGTCCCTTTGGTGAACACTGGGAAAACAACAGTGGTCAGCACAAAGCAAGAGCTTTATAAATGGCCCACAACTGATTTAAAAAATAAATAAAAGTGAGACAACAAGGTCCATGCCCAACAAACTAGTTCAGCGAGCCACTTTGATATACATTTCTGGAGAGAAACCTTAAAAATCGTAATAATCATAGAAAACGACGACACTGAAGTTAAGGAAGGGTGTTGTGTTCTAACACTACCTGCAATGTCTGGTGACCAATACGTTTTATTGTGTCTATATTAACTGAACAACCATTTGAAACCCAAACTCCCCATGTGTGCTTTTGAAGCCTGGAAACAGCAGGTCTCGGCTAGGCCGCGAACTGGGCTGCAGGACACCAACCCCCTACGATGCATTGCTTCTCACTGTGCCCAACCACAGAAGTACCGGATCACATCTGTGCCGCACTAATTTTAAATACTCTGGTAAACCAGTATGGTTTACTCGGACATAAAAAAAACACACACAGGCAACAAAATAAAAAATGAATACTGCATTCAGCAGTATTAAAAATATTTGATGAAGGAAAAAAAAAAAGATTCTATACAACCATCACAGCACAAGAAGTGCATTGAAACTTCATCAGCAACCATCACAGATGCATGGTTGTATCACTGCAGACCATGTATAGGCATCGCTAGGGACTAACGGAGCTTATGGTGCTGGTGTTCAATGTAGCAACAACTTAGGAGGAGAATGGGTTGACATTTCTAAAATTGTTCAGTATATTTATCTAAAATGTTGAAAATGGGATTTTCTAAATGGGAAACTTGCAGTGAGATACCGGAAAATGTTTTGAAAGATTATTTCTGCTGTGGCAAACACTGATCTCTCCAAAGACCAAAAACATGGATGGCACCAAAACAGCCAACAGCGTGAGTCTCAAAGTAGTGGTGAACATGCCACCACCCATGACATGAAGCAGGGAAAACAAGATCTCAAGCTTCAACTCTCAGCACCGGCAGTGGCACCGTACATAAAGGACTTACCTATATCAGCAGAATGCTGCGGCTGCTTTCTCTGTCAATGGAGGGAATAAACCCACATGAAGGAGAGAGACACATACAGGCATTAGTGACAGGATGACACTTAGCAGAGGACTGAACTCCTCGTCCATGTCCGCCACACACTATATGTGCCACAGAGCCATTGTTTTCACTCATTCTCCATGAGCCCTGCATCAAGCAGCGACAGTCACAGAGACAAGTGTATACATGGCGTCTAAACTGTGTAGTCTTGATGAGTCTAAATTCTCATCAAATGAGAACATAGAACAGCAACACTTAATAATAAGGACTGAATGAAGACACACAGTTCAATATGCAAACATGTCTACAGCGGCCACATTACAGAAGACAGAGGTCAAGACCTCAGTCCTTTCCCCAGGAGAATGGTGAGATATTGCACCAAGTCTTTGCTCTTCTACCACTGTGCATTGTGGCTTCACACTCAGTGTGGTGTGTTTGGGAGCCCTGAATCCAAGTTTGACAGATGAATGATGATGTGATAACAACTAAGATTCACTTCATTTTCAGGAAGAGCAAAGAGGAGTGATTTGATCATCATAAGCTGTATATCAAATATGTAGGTAGTTTCTGCTACACTTTGAAGCATGGAAGTGGCAACCGCTTGGGCCGAGGGCACCTGTCGAACAAGAAAACACGCTCCCAAACATACCCTTTCTTCAAGGCGTGTAACAGACAAGCAAAGGAGTCAGTAGACGGAAACAAGCAGCCAAACACAAGGGTAATTCAAAATGCTGCATATCGCTCTTAAAAAGTCACTTACTTGAATATGAAATTTAAATTCCCTTGTGTTTTATGAATTAAGTTATACAGCAAACTCATGAAGTTTAATAATGGGATTTCTTGCACTAAATTTCATTAGTGTGTGTAGTAATCACTGCAGTTATAGTTGATAGTTTTTAAGCTGATTTACATATTTTGTAAAAATGTAAGTCACTGCTTTTAAAAAACACACATATTTGAGAGAATCCCTCCAGTAGCCCTGCAAACAGTAGGCCTATTTGGATTTAAGCGTGACAGCACTCAGAAGTAAAAACTGAGTAACCTGCCATTAGATGTTGGTTCAAAGAACCAGAGTCACATCGCACATAAAGCTCAATGTCGAATCTGAGAAGTGAAAACTTTAAGCACTTTCAGAATACTGAAGAAATGTTTGCATTGTGAAGCCGAGGAACTGCACTTTTGCAAAACTGGTGCTAAGAAATAACCACAACAGGGATAAAGGGCCACAAGTGAAGGGCCCAGACCACACAGTGCGGCATTCATGAACCAGAGTGCAAACACAACCAAGCCTGAGAGCACGGAGGCTGGCACCAAGCCCACCTGCCAAGGACCGCTGCCGCCTGGCTCTCCATCAAGCAACAGCCAGTGTACAATATTAACAAGAAAAAATATCAAAAGGAAATCACGTTTCCTTCCATGCGCTGTCAGCATCATACACGTGAGGCGATAAGAGTGCAACTGTATTAATTGTGACGTTTTTAGTGGCGTATATTTTGCCGCACGTGGTGTCGACGTGCAGCCTGTGTGATACTTACCACCCTGGCATTTCTCTTTTGATTCGGCTGCGGCCCATTTTGTGGTGGAGGCTGGTTGACTGAAGCATGAGCCTCCATTTTCTCAAGTTTCTCCACTGTTGGACAGAGAAAGAGACACTATTAAAATCATTCACGCGCCAAGTAATCCCTCTTAAAGACAGAGACACGCGCTCGTTATTGGTTGTCGCGTTGTGGTTCATCTGGATGAACAGATATTCATTTTACTCGCGTTGTTTCGTTTAACATCAGGCCCAGCCGAGGCTTCAGCTAGACCGTTTGTTTTGACAATGTTACGACAGCTGTGGAACATATATAAGCAAGTCCAAACGCTATTTATTACACATTTCTCCACTGGTTAAAGTGTAAGATAATAACACATAACGTACCCGAGATATTAATGCAAACTGTGAGATCCTGCGGGTACAACTTCGGGACAGACTAGCTCGGATGTTAAAAACACAACGCCGACAGCCGCTTGGGGAAAATAGGGAGCAGTTCTTTCGCCTGTCTAAAAAATACAACATTTAAATCTATGTTATACATGCTTTATATACCAAAGCCAAATATCCGCTCACAATAAAACAGAACCAGAATTAGTCTCATTTAATTGAGCAATTTCTGGACATTAGAAAGGAATAAGTTAATATGTTATGGCACTTGTGCGGACAACTATGCGGTGCGCTCGATGTGTACGTCAGGATATACCGTAATACCTTGCTGGAGCAAAATTGAACTAGGTATTGAAAACGTTAATATTTATCACAACACATGGGGATAGCGTTTGTATTTCGTTGATTTTAATTACAAGTGGGAGCATACAATATTGTTTGGGTATCTTTGAAGAACTCCATGGGGTCCCAGTCATAGAGGTTTTACATTGTAAACGTAAGCACCGCAGCCGTTGTGCTCTATCCATCCAACGAGTTCTCGCCTTGGGAAGCATGTACACACAGTCAGAGGACCCAATGCATTGAATACAGAAAAAATGTATTTTTGTTTCTATTGACAATTGTTCGCAATGGGGGCTACTCTTTATTTCTAGACACCGAGTGACTGTTTGATGCTGTGTGAACGTCCGACGGTAAAAACCAATAGTTTTTTTCTGTGGTAAGTAAAATAACTATCATGCTATAATGCTCGACCAGGGTGCGAGGTAGTTAGCTACAAGCTATCTAACTTAGCTGACTGTAATATAGGTGCAGCTGCCTTTCTGTCCCCGTTATGGTTTAAACGCCTCAATCGGACTATTCGGGCGCAAACATTTTGCAATTTGTGTTTTAAAATGTATCTTTGAAAGTTTCAGCCGCCTAGTCTAAACATGTGCCAGTAGTCAGCATGGTTCTCATTTAAATCAATGCACTCGTTCAATCCCATCACATCACCTGCATGTGTGGTAACACAGACAGCAGTGTAGACTGCAGAGATGAAGTCCAAGAAGAAAAAGAGACAGGACGACTTCCAGAAGGTCAAGCTGAAGGTGGGAAAGACGAAGCCCAAAGCTGATAATGCCACCAACACCAATTTCCGCTCAAAGGGAATCCATCTGACCGAACAGCTGAAGAGAGACACAAGTGGCCCCACCACACACAGACACCTTGGTATCAACGTAAGTACTTCATCTGTTTCACGTGTCAGCAAACATGCTTTCACTTCAAATTAATTTTTTTTTCAATACTACAATTTCTTAGCTTTCTCTCCCTTTTCCTCCTTCTTCACCAGGACCTCATGTCTCAGCTCCACCATTACAATGCCAATGTGAAACATAGTGCCTTGCTGGGTTTGAGAGAGTTGCTGTCCCTGAATCCCTCTCTGTTAGAGCAGCATCTCTCTCGCTTGCTTTCTGAAGTGGCAGCCGTTTTTACTGACAAGGATGCCAACGTTCGCGTGGCAGCTACGCGTGTGCTCAGGTTAGTGAGGCAACGGTGATGCAGAAATACAACAAAATAGTGAAAAGAACACTTGACTTTTGTGTCTATTAAATAACGTGGGCTCAGCTGTCTAAAATTGTGCATTGCTTCCAGGTTCATTGCGCAGTCTGTGCCTGCAGAACGAGTGGCTCCATTTTTCCCCCTCCTCAGTGCCCACCTGTCTTGTGCCATGACCCACATCGAGTCAGGCATCCAGGAGGACGCCATGAAGGTCCTTGATGTGTTGCTGGAACACTATCCGGCTCTGCTAGCGGCGCGTCCTGCAGTGCTCCTCACTAATTTCCTGGAGCTGATTTCTCACAGACAAAGCAGCGCAGGAGCCAAAAGGGCCCAGGATGCTAAGGGACGGACCTGGGCACTGTCAGTCAACCCCAGCAGGGCTGTGACTAGCCAGGAGTGGCGGCTCTCTGTGCTCCTCAGGTTTGGAGGCCGTGTGCACACTGACTCTGAAGAAATTGGTTACATTATAATTCTTATAATTCTAAACTGCTAACCCTTTGTTTTGTGTCACTTGTATTTCAGACTTGGACGCTTTCTGCAGGCAGTAGTTGATGAAAGACCAGTGGAGGAAAGTGATATTTTTGTCCCAACCGAAGGAGTGTTCAGCTCCAGTGGAGAGGGCAGGCTTGCACCTCTGCATCTCAACTGGGAAGAGCTCACCTACAGCAAGGTTGGAGTTAAGGTGTATGAGCATTCAGGGGCCAAACCAACTCCACGGTCCACCTTTAGACTCAGGTACGATACCACAAAATCCTGTGACCATCAAGAAATAGGAATCGGAGGCAGGAATAATATGAACATAGGCCATAACAAATAGTTAACCTTTTTTTTTAAAAGTTGAATTTAAATAATTATATTTTATTTTTAACTTCTAATTAATTTTATTCTCTGACTGTAGACCGGAGGTAGACCCTGGACCCGCAGTGGGTGAGGGTCTGGACTCGGCTGATTCTGTTCAGAGTTTTGCAGCCACACTGGTGCCTCTGCTGCTAGAGGTGTGGGTTGAAGCCAGCACGAGCGACTGTCCCTGGAACAACACAGAGGGCGCTCACCTGCTCACCCCGGATACCATGTTGGTAATGTTCCAGGTGTTGTCTATTCTGCAGCTGCTGAGAAAACTGGCACCACGGCAGGAGCACCGCGATGCACTGGTGAGATGAGGAGTGCACAAATATCACACAGTAGGTTTTTTTTTTGTACCAGAAAAGGTTTACTAAAAAACAACTTTGTCTTTGTGTAGGATGCATGGTTCCATAAAGAATACCTGGGAGATTTTAAGCAGCACTTCATGAAAAACTTTCCCTATGGTAGTCATGACACTCCCAAACATAAAAAGAAGATTGATCTCAAAAGGTAAGTAATATCAGGATCAGTATGTCAAGCAAACATACTTCCTTACCCCTTTTTTATTAATGTTATCCATTCACTTTATACAATTTGAATGTTTTCAATGATCACTGTATTAACTACACAGGATCTTTAATCATACCCGCTGTTACGAGGACCTGAAGTAGCTGTTACTACTGTTATCCCACTGCCCTTCCTTTAGGAGTAAGCAGACTGCGGCTGTCCCAGGATTGACAGTGGACCCTCTGGCTCTAAACATCACACTTTGTCAGGTCATGGTGTCCCTCAGCCAGAGGCAGGGACTCGACCGAGAGACGGATGGAGACTGGCTGATGCCTCTGCGGACGTTTGTCCGAGACACTCTGGGCAGCGGAGTGAAACTGAGCTACAGGCAGCTGCACATGTTGCTTGGTACCGTGTGGAAGATGGTGCTCACACAGAAGAGCAAAAGTGAGCGCGTGCAATGTATTTGTAAAAGTGTGTCTGATTTTAATAAACACAAAAGCAAGAATTCAACAGGATGAAAAGATAAGGCAACGTAGGCAAAACACACCCACAAATTCTGACTTAGTTAGCTAAGTTCTGACTTACCAAGACATTTCTAGACATTTTAACTTTAATGTCTGTACGTATGTGTGTTTGTGCAGCTGTGACAGAGGACCTGTTGGCAGCGGTGTATGTCTACTATAAGCAGAGGCACCTGACTCTACAGACACGATCTCTGCTGCTGTCTTTCTACAGCAAGCTCTACCTGCAGGAGCAAGGACATACACACATAGCGAGGTAACTTCAGTCAGTGTTTTTCCAGCATCCTCAAACTGCCAATTTTGTTTCTTGTATACAGCTAAACGATGTAACCATAACCACAGCAGTAGCCCCATATAATGTGTTAAATGAGAAGTTCATGAATTAAACCCGAGCAAACACAATCTCCTTGCACAGTAACAGAAAATCCCAGCACAGCCAGACTACATCTCACAAGCTCAGCTTTTACTACAGGATTTTAGTCTGGGAAGATTCATTTAAGAATATTCTTTAGACAATAATAAAACTCACTGCCTCCCAAAACTTCCAAACCATGTGAGCAATTATTACAACTATCTGTTGCAGAGATCTGTTGTTCATCACCTAGAATTAATTTAGAAACTAATTTGGATGGATTGTTTTTGAGAAATTTGACACCTCCAGGACCCCCATCGTGCTTTTGCAATGACGGTTTTGCGAGCTGTTTGTTCATCCAATCAAGTGCAGGAAGGGTTGGTGGTGATCATGTGTTGCAAAGTCTACAGTCTATATTTTCATACATACAAAACAGTTTATTATTTGTGCTTGTAAAGGAAGTGGAGGGCAAATGAATGTATCCCACTCAGGAGTTGAAGCACAGGGTTCTTTTCTTCTTAATTTATTTTTTAGGCATATAAGGATGTAACAAAAACACATTTACACATTTGTTTTGTGCCCAGTCCCAACAACTGGTTAATTAATGAGGCCCAAATGGAAATTCTTGAAATTGAAACCTTTATCTGTACACATCGTTCCTTTGGTTCACGGCCACTTCTGCATGTTACCCCTTCCTCTGTCTCTCTAAAGGAGTAAGGTGCTGTGCCGTTGGTTGGCGTCTCTTCCTGTGCAGTTGTCCCAGCTGGGCCACCGTAACCCTGCTCTCTCTGCACGACTTATACTGTCCATCCAAGCCGCCGCTTCCCGAGGAAACAAAGACCTACTCAACAGTCTGCAGACACACGCCTGCACGCTCTACGGTACGCACACTCCATTAGAGAGAAAAGCAAGGGGGGCAATGATTGTAGAGGCTGGGGCAGCTTGTCACAGAAACATATTTGTTGTGACTTCACATATAATGATTCGTATTAGATATAATTATCAGATTTATATCACATTCATGCTTGAAAAGCAAATTACCACCTAGAAAAATGCTATTACACTGATCTTTTTGGTTAGATCTATCTTTCTGCATTTTCTACTGGAGATGCAGTAAAAGCAAGCTCTCTGTTTATATGTTTCTTATTCCCAGTGTAACTCTACCCTCAAGATTCGGCTAGAACCCTCTCTCTCAGCACAGTGAAAAAAATGCAACGAATGAGGGAACAACTGTTGTGGCCATGTAGTGTGTGTGTGCGTGTGTGGGTCAGGGAGTATTTTGTAATAATACATTTCATGACTAGATTAGTCCCAACCGGTTGACTCTACGTCAGCATTGGCCATGTGAGGTTCAGGGCTGATTCAAACAGTAGAAGGCGTGTTTTCAACCCATGAAATGCCGATTTTTAAACATTTGTTAAGAAATGACAACATTAACACCAACATTGACGTGTTTCATCACAATACAGTAATATAATTTCGATAACAGCTTGTGTTTAAGTGTGCAGTACCTCTTTAATGAAAAATACATAATCATTTTCATGTGATTAAACAGTTCAATACAATACAGAATGCGGCAACGATGGCCAAGAGAATTATGAACCACAGGCCCAAGTTACACCATAGTTTCCCTAGGAGGCGGTGTGACTCCACGTTTCCCGCCCCAGACAACTTTGTAAAACTGAACTTCCACTAGAGGCGGAAAGCAGCAACAATACCATATCCACTGCTCTGAGGGTGGTCGGATAGTTAGGCTGGTGTGTGACAGAGGGGGCCAGGAGAGGAGGAGGGCGGGGGGGGGGGGGGGAGTTCAAATAGAAAAATCCCCATAGCCCCCAATTAACAAAACCAACACACCTTTTTGACA
>JAVQJD010088787.1:0-14113 GCA_036023655.1 Nannoperca australis | reverse complement strand
TTCTAGATTTAATGCTCTTTTCGATTCTGCCATTGGCAGCGATGTACTTACTTATAGCACTTGTGATTCATCACCAGCCCTTACAAGTTTGATGAGACATCTTTTTGTTTTCAATCATGGTTCTATGCACTTTATGTAAAGCTCTTATTTGGAAGTCGCTTTGGATAAAAGCGTCTGCTAAATGCCTAAATGTAAATGTCCAGACCAAAGTTATTTTGGCCATGATCCAGATCAGTCCTTTTTTATTACTGTGTATCTGCTGATGCAGAGTCTGATCCGATATTTATATTTCCCAAAACATTATGTTATGAATATTATGATAAAATATGTATCTGGTACACTGAAACAAGTGCTGTAGCCTACTAAACCTGACACGTCATTATTTTGACCTTTGAATGCAGCAGTCAGTGCTAAAAAAGAGAAGCTGCTACCTAAATGTGTTGTACACTACAAAACATAGTATACATAAATAGAATACAGCAAAGAAAAAGATTTGATTAGCTTAATTTTAGCAGACACTAATTCATTAAAATATGCCTGGATCCACCCTGTTAGGCTTTGGACATCTCTGTCAATCATTCATTTGCCAGGTAGAGGTCAGTGCAATAACATACTTATTTGTTTAAAGATGTTGAATTCAGGACTTTTACTTGTATTTAAGTATTTCACTACCTCTTTCACCCCTGCCATCTTCATCTGCCGGCAGTTTGCAGAATTACTTTCTTTGAGAAGCTGCTGTCAACCAATTAACTTCCAGTATTTTCCTGGAAAATCATTTGCAAGACACATCTGGAGGACTCCATTTGAAATACCATTTCAAACCAACTGCAGATTTGTCTTGGATCCAATTTGCAAAAGTCTCATTTCATCCAAGTTTTTTTTTAAACTCAGATTTTATCCAGCCAAAAAACAGATTTGAGCTGGTGGTCTGAACAACACCAAAAGTATAATGTTCTCGGTGGCTAAATATGAATATGGTGTGCATCTGTTAATCTTGGAAACATCAGCATCGTTCTTAATTACGAGGAAAGAAATAGTTTTTTCCCAAAACTTAAAAAAAGAAATTCTTATAACATATTCTTCTTGGACTAAACACAATTAATTCACAAAATAAAACATCAGTAAGAACATTGATTTCATTCTGGGACAAAGCATATTTGCAATTGTTGAACTGAATCACACTGTAGATTTAAATTTACTTGAGTTTTCCAGCTTTGTCTGACAAAGGGGGCTGTAATTAAAGTTTAAATTCTGTAATTCAGCAGAATCTCAGTCCAGACTGGTGTGCATTTAATAGAGGTTGGATGTATGATATATCTTTGCACAATACCAGTCACTTCATAACAAAATTTACAACTTTGAATGTGTTGGTCTACTGGTTAGATTTAGAAGAAATATTGAAAGATGATGCATTTTGTTCCAGAATGCTTTCAGTCTGTTTGTAACATTTGTGGACGACAGTGTTTGCTTGTTACTTGTTTAGTTAAAGAAGGTCCGAGACTTTAGAACAAACATAATGTGGTTGTTCAGAACAGCCTGGATACTGTACCGTACCTGCTACAGTGTTTTAAAGCTTCAGCCCATGGAAGGAGCAAACGCAAAACTCCAGTGAAGGATCAAAGGTTGGATTTAAAAATAAATGTGAGCACTGACTGCATCACGAGGCGAGCCGTCATTTTGTTTTAGTCAGGGTTAGTGGAGGAAGAGGCATAGCAAAACCCAGTTAGAGATGCTGCTGCTCTTCTTGACTGCAAGCTTTTCATGTCTTACAGTTGTGTCTCTGAGGCTTGTGGCTTTGATGGAAACAGCGGGGGCTTATTCAGTCCTGTTGCTAAATGAATTTGGCTTGTTGTTTGCTCCTTAAGCAGCCTTCACACCTAGAAGTATGACTATGTGAGAGGTATTTGCTCATCTTTTAAGTTGGCTTATAGCTTAAACACAAACCACAACATTTCTGGTGCATCATGTGACCAACAAAAAAATCAGTTAGCGTGTAAATGCAGACACTCTTGAAATTATTTTGATTCTCTGCACTCCAACTTATCCCCTCTGTAACGGAGGTCCTCTCTATCTCCGTTACGTTTAATACCACGCACATTTGCACCGTGAACACCATTTCACAATTTATGAAATGAACTGTGTTGGGAAGGTTACTTTTGAAATGTAATAGGTTACAGATTACTAGTTACCCTGTTTAAAAAGTAATGTAGCTATTTTGATTACTTTATTAAAGTAATGTAACTTAATACATTTGATTACTTTAACAAATGTTTTAAACTGGGTTAATCAAGCTGAAAAGAACTAAAACATACATTTAAACCAGGCAGTGTAAACCTCCCAACAGTTCTCAACACAGATTACTGTCTCCCCCAGTGCAGCCTAACATATTCATGTTATTAATATTATGAAAGAAAGTGATATTCTATATATAATACGTTTACTCCCAATGTTCAACCATGTAAATGTGTGTTTTATATTAAATATAATTTGGAGAAGTCAAATCACATCTTACACAACACACTATATTGTGTACTGTCCAAGTTTTAACACCTTTGGGGATATAAGTGTCCACATAAGAGTGGAAATCTCTAAAAAGTGTTATTTTTATTGTGTTGTGTTATTATCTTATGGATCGCTTGTTTAAGTCTGTGTCATGTTTCAACCTTGAAGATTGCTGTGTACATAGAGACATGTTTAGTTTTTCCATGCTGTCCAGTCACAATTGGGTGCCACAGGCGTGTTTTGGTAGCAGCTATTTGCAACATCAGAGGGCTCTGTGTCCATATGTTCACTCCGAACAAAAGTGACTCCCACAAAATGTATTCCTAAAGAGAATCAAAAAAGAAGTAAATAAAAAAAGAAATACTGTCATAAAAATGAAAGAGAGAGAGAAACCTCATGAGAGACCTCACAGAGAAAGAATCTCCTTCAAGGCAGCCAGGTGTGCAATGGGTGCCAAAGCTGCCAATAGTCGGCCAACTCAGATCAAATTTCAAAAACAGAATTAGCAGAATAAACCAGTGTACATCAGCAAGCATTGGACATGGAACTCAGAGATGTTAACAGATGCTGATGCCCCGCTGCAGACACACCAATACATACAGCAGACAAACTCCCAAAGTCCCTTAGTCATACATCAGACCTTCACAGAACGACCACATGAATAAACCGTGAGTACACTGACAAGAAGCCTAAATTCCTAAATTCCAGACACTGAAGAAGGAGGCTGTTTAAAGATAAACTCACTGTTTATTTCCTGTATCATTTACAAATGTACATGAGTCAAAACAATGTCTTAGTAAAGGATTAAGAAAGGAAATGTATTTTCCTGTTGATGCAACAATATGTGCAACCTTTAAAGCTGCACTAATCAATGTTTTTAATATTACCAATGAATTGTGAAATGTGAAAGGTTTGTCTTGTAGTGACAATCTCAGAAAAGTATCACCCAACTCAGTGGCTGTCAATGTGAAATCTCTGATGAACCCACTGTACGCTAGAACCCACTGAAAGAAGAGTAAACATAGACCTTGTAAAGTGACCATACACACAACTCTAGATGAATGCTAATGTTGCTTTGTGTCTGCTGGGTGTGTAAATACGCAGTTGTTAACATGTTCACTATATGGGCACATGACAGTGAGCATGGTGCACAGAGGTCTGCTACATAGGAGGGCACAAGCAGGTGTGATGTTTCTTTACATGCAAAAGGATCTGACCTGAATTAGAAGCGTGCAAAAGCATGTAGAAGCATGTTGTGCTGCTTCTGTGCATTCCAGAGCGTGTTTACTGACACACAGAAACAACCACTCTTTGTTTCAATACAGTCACCCACAATGTCATGTTGGATCAGTCTGACATTGAGCATACACCAAATACTCACAGCTACATGGGTCTGAAACACATAATTGGAATTCGTTGTGTATTTTTACAGCTCAATCTTACATTTTCAGCTGATCGCTTTTATAACCTGGCTGCTTGGTGATGGAGTTGCAAAGTCAGTGAAACGCACATGACTTTTGTTTTGTGTTGTATTTAATGTTTATGTCTATAAATACTCATACAAAATATACACGTTATTGTGTTGCCTTGAAATGCAGTGTATCTTCACTGATGATAAATCAGCTTAGAAATCATAGAAAAACCATGCTCCTTATAACTCCTGAACTTGCCTGAAAATCATCATGTTTTTAGGTTTTCTTCAGTATCAAAATGATAGTTGTCTGTAGATCCATGGGTACGTTGCAAACAGGAACCGCCACTAGCCTATTCAGCATACTTTTAATGACAAAACAAATATAGGAGAAAAACTAAAACAACAGGCTAGTTGTAGCCTGCAGTGTAACTCAATTAATCCATGCAACATCTTACTTCCTGTTTACATCCCTTAAAGCATCATGGTAGTGATAGTAAAAACTTAGAGATGATTATCCCACATAGCAGTAGTAAGACAAAGAACAAGAACAGGAGTGAAAATCCTTTAAAAGTAACTTGTTTGGTATTGTATAACTTTGTTCTTATATCCCTTGAACACGGACCCTACTCTTTATCTAAATTGTACGTCTTTATGTCTGAAAAGTGATAGTAGTACACACAACACAACAATAATAAGACACTAACATTTTATCCCTCAATAAACCGATCTCGGATCTCCTTTTTAATTTTGAAGGTAGTAGATGTTTTTCATTATTACAAAAACTATAGTATGCACCCTTTACACTGTTGAGGGGTTAGCACTGAGACTATAACTATTTTCGGGTCCTCAGGACAGCCATGTATCAGCCAAACTGAGTGCCACCGAGACATTTAATCAGCCTCGCAGCATCCTGTAGAAGAAAAACTAATGATGGATACACGTTGACTTCTTGCTAACTCCTTTGCCATTTATCTTTTAATAAAATTCTGACTTTTCAATTCATCTAAATTAAGACAAACAGTTGTTTCTTCTTCACATGCAAATTATTTTCTATATTAATGAGTGATCATTATATTGAATCTAATCATACACAGCTGTCATTTCTCACTGTTTCCTCGAGTACAAGACCGTGGTACTCCTGTTGTGCTCTGATTCAGTTACCAATCGTGCATCCTCAGCAGTCTCATTATGTATTTAGTATTGCACAAGGTGTGAATGAAATTGAGTGTCTGTGCTCTAATGAACTCAGATGGATGGGGAAGGAGGGGTCAGCTGCACTACAACCAATGCATTAAATTGAGTTTTATCCATTAGTCACAATCCCTGCGCAGCTTAATGGCCTGATAGAACATAATTGTTTCTGTCCTGCTGTATGGATGTGATTTTGAACCTGCTAACACATATTCACATCGACTGGTGTTAACCAATGAGGACGGTGTGTTGGTTATGATCAATATCGGAAGGGGGGGGGGTTGGATGGAATTGTTGAACAGGCAGCTTTAGAGTTGCATTATGGGAAGTGTATGATCCTGTAGTTTAATAGATAATGTTGACTAAATGGCAGGATATCTCAACCTCTTTTTTATTGAGTTTAATACTAAATCACTGGAGTACGTCTTAATATCCTGGTGACATCCAGAGCCTCCCGTCAGTAGGCATTGCATTCACACACTTTTTGCACTCTTTAAATGCCCGCTAGTATGTATGTATGTATTTCTGAAAAATCGCTGGTAAATGTAGTGGGAATGCAAATTTTCTGCAAAACATTTAGCTGATACAATTGCCATGAATGTTGTTTACAGAGATTCATTCTAATGTGAGCTGTATTTTAGTTTGATAACTCAATAATCACAGTTTGGAGAAGAACAAACAAGCTCTTTTTCAAACAGAAAACTGACACTGCTGTAATGAAGCTTTGAATTGATGAACATGTTTATGCAACTAGTTTGATTGGATGGATGGATTTCCTCAGTACCAGAAGGTAATGTCTTTTTGGAAGTAAGTGTTTAACAGCACGAGCTGAGAGCCAAGCTGAGCAAAACACAGTAACATGGGCGACTTTTCTAGGGTTTCCAAGGTTGATTGTACGTGCAATTGTACGTCTATGAGAACCAATCATTCAGATTCCGGGGCAAAACATGTCTGGATTGCCTTGTAAATGGCTGAAAGTTAGCTGGGTTGAAAACTGGCGTTCAAGTTAAACTGCTTGTTTGGTGCTCCCTGTCTGAACATTTCACTGTCAACTGTCTATTGTGTAAAATACTGTGGATTCAGATATGTTATATGGTCCTCTAAGGCTGTAGCTAAAACATGTATTAAAAGATGGTGGTTCTGAACAATGCACCAAAGATAACTAGTGTACAGGGACAATCAGCCTGGTCTTTGTGCACACCCACTGTGTAACAAAGGGGCACATGGAAGCAAGGGAAGGAAAAGCCTGTTGATGATGGCTGTTGAATCTAACTGACCAACTCACCATTAGTGCTCAGTGACTTAACACACCCTTTGACTGACATTTTGGACGTCCTCACCTCAGATAATGGTAACTGTGTTAATCTTATTTTGTTAATGATCTTATTATTTGATTTATCTTAATTAAACCTAAATGATCGCAGTGGTTTTTTGAATGTTTTTGCCATTTTACTAATCAAATACACGTTATATCTCACCTAACCATTCTGCAAACCATGCTGCTGTGTTTGAGATGTTATGTCTGTTTCAAATTATTCTATGCAGCCATTGATTTCCATTCTTAAAAAAAAAAAATTCTTAGAGAGTCAACAGTACAGATATGACAGGAAACAAGGGGGGTGACATGCAACAAAAAGTCAAAGTCCTGGCCAGTTACATCATTGGTGCAAAAATGTGAGGTGATTTGGAGTTTTGGTTTATTTCAGTTTTAGTTTTCAGCAGATACTCCTTTATTAGGATTAAAGTATGGTAAATAAGGGATTCAATAGAGATGTTTTTGGAATAGTAAGAAGTAGAAGTCTGAGACTAAAAGCCTTGAATTATTTTTAATCAGGTAACATGGCAGCCATGGCTGAAACATTGCCTTTGGTCTCAAAAGTTACTGTACATTAATTAGGATGTTTTTAATCCAACAGAAATAATTGAATAACTATGTGGCCAGGCAATATTATTATTGTAATCCCCTCAGCCTCCACCCTCTCCTCACAGATACATTATCATGTCTATCATAACTACTTCAAAATTCATAACAGCTCAGTTCTCATAAACAACAAGTCAGCAGCAATACACTGGCAAGTGGACTTCATCGTCTTCAATAATGGAATAATGCATTTTACTGAATATTACTAGGGGGGTCATGGCACAGTCTGCTGGCATCAATAGTATTCCCTCTTCTCTTTATTTACTCTTGGCTCATTGCTGCTAGAATGATCTGAGCATGAATTTGAATATGAACTGAACTATTATTGTAGTTGGCAGACAGGAAAGACCTGCTGCACATTGAGTTCCACTCTGATGCGCTGTCGGTCCTGCTGTAAGCAGTGATGTCAGTTATCTCTCAAGTGGCCACGTTCCTGTCACTGCGCCACTTTACCTTGAAATAACTTTTAATCCAGCTTGGGCTCTGTGACTTTGGAGAATAATTAAAATCTGAGAACATCCTTGTTAAGTTGCCCACACATCACGTCCAGGACACAAGGTTAATTGCTTTAGATCGTTTAAATTTTTTTTCAGTTACTGGGAGCCGGCATTTGGGAGATGAATATTAATTCTTTGTTGCTGCCTTCAGCCTTTGGCCTGTGACCTTTTGCAGGCCATTTGTGATGGGAGCACTCAGTGAGGCTGAATAGATATGAGAGTGTGCATGGAGTGCTGCTGTTATTCTTCAATGCTCTTCATCCAAGATGTGTGCAGTGAAACTCCTCTGTCTTCATATGTGTTATCACTGCTGCGTATCAAAAAATACACTAAATGGCTAGAGCGCTTAAAAATGCCGTATGCTTTGTAATAAAAATCACATAGGTGTGCGTGCGTGCGTGCGTGTGTCATTTACCTTCAGGCTGGAGGAAAATGCAGCACCACAATTTTTGAGTATTGCTTGATCTTAACCAAAATAAGGATCATTTTAATAAAATAAATGTTCAGGCAGCTGACATGGTGCATGTGCAATGCATGGATAATGGTCTCCACATTCTCTTCATAATGCAAATCAACTAAGAAACAACTAACCATTAGTTAAGCCTACCCCCATTCTTACCACAGCAGCAGGTTTACCACTCAAAATTCATAATCATTTTGAAATAGTGGATCTTTGATTTTAGACAGCAGCTAGACGAAAGCAGGTTTCTCATTTCTAGCATCTGTCACTTTTGCTGTCATAACACTTCCTCAGGAAGAAAACCACACAACTTCCACATATCTGCTGAACATGTATTCTGATTGGCTGTGGTTAACCCATTATACAACAATGAGATTTTATTATTAACATATCTTTAAATACAGTCTGGATTTCATCAGCTAGAAATGGCTATTTAATTTAAGTAATAAAGTCTCCATTCATTTGTTGTAAACATTGTCTGCGGCTGACTTTTTAACGTGTCAAACTGACTTGTTTTGAAAAAACAATGTTGTTAAACTGGTTTTGATTAAATATGCACTTGATGGCTACAAACATGACATTGTGCCAGAATCCTACAGTAAAAATAAGTACATGTTCCAGGCAAGATAATCCACGTGGCAGACATGGTAATAAAAATACAGCATTGTTCTCGTATTGCTGCGGTTACAACAAGTATAAGAAAAAGTGTGAGGTCAGTGTTCATTTGTTCTAACCCAATTTGGCTGAGCTTGAACCACAACAGTAGAGTTGAGGTGCAGTACAAACAATGAGCTGAAAGAGCTATAAACCTTGTGTAGAGTTGAGGAGAGCTGCAGAGTCTAGTGATAATTCTCTGTGGGTTCATCACTACAAGTGACACCTTTTAACATTACACACAATCTATTGTTAATATTGATTAGTGCAGCTTTAAGACTTTAGACTTGAAAATCTGGGGTCTGCAAGATTCTATCTTTCTTTCCAGACTGGATGATAATCATAGAGGCTGCAGTGGAAATGTTGTTCTTTGGAGTGTTTTTGTTTATGCTTTGAAAATATGTCACGAAAGATAGACCAAAGGGGAAATTCCTGAATTACAATGCTCCCATGCAACGTAGCTTATTGTTTACTAGTCATGCAGAAGAAAACATCAGTGGAAAAAAAGCACTGAAACCAACATCACGTCATCAAGTTCTGAGAAGTCTAAAATGATTCTGCAAACGAGAACACCCAGAAATGACAATAGCTATTAAACCAACTCTGAAATCAAACATAATAAATTTATGCCATCTAACAGTGGAAGAGAATCTTGGATGGGTTATTACTTTACATGGATTCCTAATGTTTTGGGCCTTGCACTGCCTCACCTGTTCTCATCAGCCACTTTCCACCGGCCTGCCAGAGTTCGGCCATAGCTCATGAACTGCAGTGACAGCCCAATTGCCACCCATGAACCTTTCTCCTTTGGATCGATGGGGCTTATTTATTGTGTTTGACTACAGATCCTGACTCCCCGTTGGCCTGATTATGCTGCTTCGGTGGCCCCTATCAAACCCTTTTTCTATCAAATATGAAATAAACCTCGGGGAGGATTTGTTGAGCCTCTCTGGGCAGCTCGATGAATGTGCCTCACCATTACTTCTCCCTAACCCTCCCTTGTCTCCTGGCATCTATTCTGCTCTGAGTGACAGCTGCATGGTTTTTTGATAAGCTCCAGAACCCCGCGGGCCCTTGGCAGCCAGCATAGCTAAAGGCAAGCCTTCCTGCGAGTGACAGCCTGTACTCACCGAGCCGCCTGGGAGACAATCCTGCAGATGGGTGAGAGGGTGTAGCTTCATGTTGTGTCACGGCTCTGAGGAAAAATAACAGGTTATACTGCAAAGCTATGTTTACTTATGATCACAACACCACACACTGGTATGCTGTAGCATGTCAGCACTTGGAACAACACTATCAACACTGACTCCTGGGATTGAGTGAAGTTTGGATGATGTGAGGTGATCAGTTTCTCCCACTTGTCACTTATTTTCCAACTGTTTAGGCTCAACATGAAGTATTTGACATTTGAAAAAGTTAGTATTAGTTTTACAAAATCACCAAGTTGACACACATTTCAATTTCTGTAACAAGGAAGAACAAAGAAAAACTCTTTCAGACTGGATCCTCCATTTAGCTCTGATTGGTCTTCCTCAACCCCTGAGGGAAATGTCTCTTTAGCTGCTAAATACTCCACTGTTTCGCCAGTTAGTTGCTAACTGCCGGTCTGCTGCTCTCGTGTAATAGTTCTCGATGGATCTGTCACTGTGAACAACCCTTTCCAGAATTACACACACAGCCAATGAATCCTTTGTTAGTATGAAAATATTGATTAGTCCAGCTTTAATATTGAGAAAATAAAATAATATTTTTAAAATGTAAAGTTTGGTAATGCTGATATTAAAATATATGTATATATATCTTGATAAGGTGTTGGCAACAGATTATCTTCCAGTGCCTTTTTTTACATTTGAAATGTTTATTATTTCTAATAGCTGTATTATATTTGTTTTGGGCGGGGGCATTTGGGAGCAGCAGAACAAACTAAACAAAAAAAACATAGCTACATAGTTACATAGTTAAGGTTTGGTGAGGTTTAGGCAGAAAAATGATTTAGGGAAACGTCATGTTAATCAGAGCATTGTCGCTGGAAGCAGGTGCATTCTACTGCTGGAAATGAGGTTGATATAAAGTGGAAACAAAAACTATTAGCTAAACAGGCTAAAATGCTCCATAGAGCCAAAACTACTTGGTTAGGTTTAGGGAGGGCTCATGGTTTGGGTTAAAATAAGTACTTTAGTTAGTTAACTTATCCATGTAAGTTGTGTAAAATCAGTCAGTTGACTTTTGGTTACACATGGACAGCGGGCTCCTGGGTTAAAGTTTGTCCCTATGCAGACTTTATCTCTTTTTATCTTACCTTACCGGACTCACCGCCCACTAGAGCTCACTGTACATACAAATGTTAATGTGTCTCGTTAATTAAAAAAATATTGATTTAGTGCAACTGAAACATTTTAGACTAACTGAATTTGTTAACCAGTTAATCCTGATATGAAGTTATTTTAAAAAAATCACAGTGTTTTAGAGCAGACATGAGCCTCAACACAGCATGCAGCACAAAGACCTTGAGGAAAGATTAGATGAGTGACTTACTGGTGTACCTGCACTCGCTCACAGCACATAACTCACACTGTGGGAGACCCATCAGGCTCAGACTTTCATGTACAGTGATTAGTATTTCATGATATATTGAAGCATTTTTTTCCCGCAATAATCACATCCTTTTGCCTTCAAGGCAGAAGATAAATGTCTTAAGCTAAGAACCACTTACTCAAATCACACCGCAGGTCACGATTAATAGGGGCCCAGTACACGTCAATTAAATTCAAATCAATCATCACTAAACAAATCAAAAATTCATTCTTAGAGCAGCTGACGTAAAATGACAAATGTTAAGCTGTGTACCTTTATTTTGACTTGATGATAGTACTAGATGAGAAGTTAAGGGATCACCAAAAATAATAATAATAATAATAATGTGGGAAACGTGAATGTCTGTACCAGATTTCATGGCCATTCATTCAATAGCTGCAGTAACATTTCAATAACAAACTCACATGTCAACCTGCTGGTGGTGCTAAATAACTAGTCAGGGTATGTCCACAGTTATTAGTGTTTATCTTCATGGGACCATGAATAGCTCTACAAAATGATATGGGAATCCAATAGTTGTCAAGATATTTCAGTCTGGACCGATGTGGCAAAATGGCAGACAGACCGCATCACTGCACAAACGGCACTTTAAAGCACCACTGACACAATACACTTTCAACACAATTAATGATGAGTCAGAAACTACTCTGAAAAGGCTTCAGTTCCAGACCAGATCTGAACACTGCTAAGCTCCCTCTCTTCAGGAATCTATCACAGCATTCCTGAAGTTGGAAAATGGCTTTCTTCCTTAATGAGGGGCCTTTGTCATGTTTGATGTTGCTGAGGGTGAGGCTGCAGGCACAAGAGTGAGCAGGTGGGTTTGGAGGAGCTTTTTAATGTCCTGTGGGATGCTGTGCTCCAAAGAGCTTTGCCTCAATCAAAACAAACTGGCATGTTTTAACACATTCACACTTAAAAGCAATTATAAAGCAGAAGATGAGAGCAGAGGATGTGCACAGTAGGATGACTTATGAGTAGCAACATGTCATCATTGCTAAAGGACCTTTGTTCCCATTTGTTGAAATGTTTCTTGTGTTGCGGCAATGCCTACATGATGAATTAGGGTTCTGCTACCACATAATTATGCATACAGTTACAGTCAACCAGTCAAGTCAAAATACACACTTTCACATTCACTTCTATCCTAAATGTATCAGTGAATTTGATGATTCACTGGGCATGAATTTTCTATATGAACAGAAACATTTTGACTTATTTCATACTAAGAAAAGAGGTGATGAAGATGATCTAAAATAACACAAGATAAGGGGCTGCTCATGGTGACAAACCCACAGAGAAACAAGACAGCGCTGAAAAGAGAGTGAATTTGGGATTTACGTTCATGAGGTGGTCAGAAACATGACTTCAAATGAATGCTAATGGTGCTCCGTAAGTGCTCGATGGTAAGGTGTTCTGCTGTTGTTAGCTGCATACTTGGTATACCCATGTCTTTATTCTTATTGTTTGTTATTCATAGTAAACTGCAATACAGAACAGATATGCTGTGGCTATACTCGGCATAGTATGAAGTACTTATTGAATGTATACTGTTTTGAGGCAACAGAAAGTTGACAAGCAGGTACATGTAGATGATAGACAGGCAACAGGTGGATGAGGTGATTTGCAAGGTAGATGGGAGTGGCAGGGTCTGGAGTGACAGGGGACAGTCTGAGGGCATCTAGTGGCTGGTTGAGAATGACAGGTCTGTGGAGTTGGAGGAAGGAATGTGCTCATTTTTTACACTTTACAATCAAATGAACACGTCTATCATTTTTCTAGACTAGAGAAAGGTATGTTTGATTCTAAAACAATGTAAGTTGTGAATGTCTAGTTTGAGCAGTTTGTCGAACAAAACTTACATTTGTACAGAGCGTCTTCAGTGATGAACACAACATGGCGTTGCATTGTAAGTTAGACAGCCTTGATGTAGACTTACTGTTGGAGGGCTTTATAACCCACTTCCATTCCCCACTACATGGCTTGGGATGGCACTTAATAAGGCGGACCCTCCACGTGAATGTGAAAGCCTCTCAAATTATTCTAATTCTGTTAACAATATAAGTCACAGTAGTAATGATCACAATGATTGCAGTATAGACACATCTGTTTCCTGTTGTGTCACACCCTGACAAAGACACAAGGCTGACACATGTTGATTATCACTCCTGATGTGCCTCTTTACTACAAGCCTGTCACATTTGCAGCTCAGACACGTCTAGAATTAAACTCTTCTTGATTGTTCATGAGATTGGTTATACCGTGGTCACAGCAGGTTTATAATTATTGTCCAGCATCATCACATCACTCTCTCATCAGAGACTCAACAGTAATTAGCACATTTACTTCTAAATTATATTCTAACAGTCATAAAACTGAAGCTGTGAAGAGGATGTGACTGGATGGAATTACCAGCTCACAGCTGCACGTTTAGATAACTTCTACCTTTGATAACAGCAAAAACTTTGAGAAGAAAAATGAGTCCGTCCTTCACAAGGAGGTTAAAAGGCACCGTAGCATTATTACTGGACAGAGATAATAGATTGCTTGCTGCTCTTGTGGAAGAACAAATCCAACCCTGTGAACCTGTGTGTGATGCATCATTAAACAGACCAGGTTATAATCAGGACTTGTGGTTATCATTGTATTGTTAGCATGTTCATTTTGGAAACTGTCCCAAATTGGACTGTTAATGCCAAATGTAAACTACATACTCTGCAGTTATGGATACAAAACACACTTAAACACACGGTTACATCTTTCCTGTGTACCTGTGACCTTCAGATCATGGACGAAACTTCTTGTTGTTTTCGATCATGGTTCTATGCACTTTATGTAAAGCTCTTATTTGGAAGTTGCTTTGGATAAAAGCGTCTGCTAAA
>JAVQJD010088784.1:0-101360 GCA_036023655.1 Nannoperca australis | reverse complement strand
CACACACACACACACACACACACACACACACACACACACACACACACACACACACACACACACACACACACACACACACACACACACACACACACACACACACACACTTAAGTGTGAGAGGATGAGTGGTTCTGCATAAACCCACGGTGTCCCCCTCAGGACAAAGAAGGGGATTGTTAAGAAACCCCACAGCTCAGAGTACTACTTCTCGCTCTGCTGCCCTTTCACTCAATCTGAACCAATACTCCCAACGTGAGCTCAGAGGCAATGGGTCATAAGACTGGAGAACCATGCGTTTACATTCCTGCTGCAACCACACCGAGGGCGGACGCACACAGAAACACACACCAGTAACCCCAACAGAGATCCCATACGCATCTGCAGGGAAGAAAAGGGAAAATTCCAAGGACAATGAACAATTCACAGAAATATGAGAGAATGGAGAGCCTGTGCATGATATTACATTACATTAGTAGTGACTTAAAGATAAACACGCAGGTTTTTCCGCTCCCCCTCATAGCTGATGCCGTAAGTATGTTATCCAGTTGGAATTTTGGCCCCGGTTTTCCCTTGAACAATCCATCCCAACATTTTCCACACAGAGCTTGTAGGAAAAGAAATGCCCAGATGAACTGGAATTCTTAGAAATAGAGGGACCCTACCAGGCACGGGGGGGGGGGGGCCCCAAGAGCCCAGAACTATCTGAGCTCCTTTGCCGTTTGCTTATGTCGCGAGAAACGCATCCTCCTCTGTGAGGCTGCGGTCCTGGCATGAAGGCCTGGGTTAATAACCTGAATCAGACCTCTCATGTGACTGGAGATCGTGCTCAAGCTCATGGAGGAAGGTCTTCCTCTCATGCCCCACCTCCTGACCTATGACCTTCCCTCACATCGTAACCTCTGCTTCCCGTAGAGAAGAGAAAACAGGGTGGCTGTCGCTAACACTGGGGACGTGGACGGGGAAGTCACAACTGTGTCACGTTTGCATGCATGTTTCCTCTAAAACCTTGTGTGTGAATTAAATGTATTGACACATACACATAAGATTTCCCCACACATCAGCGTGTGTATTTGTTATGTGCTCTGTAAGGTTATGCATGTGTCGACCCCCATCTCAGTAAAGTGCAGAGTCAGTGTCCTGGAATAACAGGCCGTGAGCAGGACAGGACGGAACACGGTAGGCCAGGCCAGGGTGGGCCAGTGCGGAACTTAAAACTTTGCTGACTCTGGTTTTACTGAGTAACGGCTTACAGAGAGCACAAACACACCGGGGCCCTCCGACTGCAGTGGCATTTAACTAAAACGTAACAAGAGCAAAGTAAATATGCAGGTTTATCTAAAGGAGGAAGAGAAGTATTAAGTTACCTTTACAGAAACAGAATGTATGATTTGGGCCTCAGTGCAAATCACTGCAAAACGCCGTGGGACTTCTGAAACCAGGCTGCTACAAAATAGAAATAATGGAAAAACTGTAAAAAGTGGCAAAGTAGTAGAGTATCCAAGGGCAAACTGTAGCTGTGTGGATCTCATGACATGATTTCTGTTTACTCTCTTCATAAATAACTGATTATACTGAGGGTAAATCCTATCTGAGGCTGGTAGTTAAAGGCTAATCAGCACGTTGAATGACTATGGTTAAAGAGTGGAACTGCCATCGAGGCCTCTGACATAGTATTTTCTCCTCCACCTATAAAATCAGTTAATTAACAATCTGATCCTTGATATCTCCTACCTACCTTTATGAATAAAAACACATTCAAAACAACCAAACGGCTGAAGGCCAACCTAAAATACTTTTGGCCTCCTGAGAGGAAAGTGGAAAACTGTCCGAATCCGAGCCAAAAAACAGTCCAGTTCCAAATGTTTGTCTGGATCTGGATCTTTTATCAACTGTAGGCCTGCTTTGGGCTATGTACCATCATAGCTGATTAATTATGCAAATGAGCGCTATACCTACACGGAGCTGTTCAAACAGGCCGTGCACCTGCTATTGGCATACGCACACTGTCATGTATGATCACGTGAGCTCTCCCTGATCCAAGGCTGAATATGCTTCTAAGACACAGATGCAGAGTGAATTCAAAGAGAACCACAAGTCCCATGATACTGACTGTTTCCAACAGTTTGACAAATGATGAACAATAGCCTTTGTGTATACACAACCTTATCTCGTTTCCCCTCAAGTCTGTAATTAACTCCTGAGCACTGAATCTGTGAAGAGCTGTGAAGTCCAACGCCCCCCCCCCCCCCTTTTTAAAGTGTTATCTGAACTTCAAGATGTCATTTTTCAGAGTTTGACAGATGTAGTTTGGCAGAAGTTTGCGCTCATGCAAGATAAGGCAAACGCTCCACACATAATTGAAGGAAGGGGTCTCAATGGATAATGGGAAATAGGCCTAACTGGGCAAGTGTCGACTTGAGTGTTTGTAACAACACAGCATATGGCTACACAAACCACTTGATAATCTAAAGCTAATACCAGATTAAGCTCATTAATGTCCACAAGTTAGACATCTGTGTATTATTTGTCCATCTATATGGCTGGCTATTCCTGTGCATGGTGACACCACGCTGGCTACTTGGTAGAGATGGGCTTTACCCCACATCCTCTACAGGAAGTGACACCAGCATTCAGATGTTAGTCATCTGATGTCATCGCAAATCCACACAAAATAGATTGCATTGCGTTGTTTTAGTTTTCACCAAGCATCGTCACTCTGCTTCTGACTCACAGCACCTTGCACTCTGACTTTGCCTCATCTATGAAACACTGACAGTCTTTCCGCTGCCCTTACTACCCTTTAAACGCACGCTGACAAACAGGTTTTCTTTCTATACTTTTAGTTTTTTCACATTCTGTTCTGCTTTTTATTTTGCTGTTGCTGCTTTTGTCAGGTGTTTTTTCTTCTCACCTGAGAATTACTTCTGGGTCATTTGGGTTTTTACCATTAGAAAGTTTTTACATCAGACTCTGACATCAGGCTAAATAACAGACCTAAGTATAACTCGGAGTGATTCAGACAACTCAGAATTTCTGGTTCATCAGTCATGTGGATCAGACTCCAAAGAGCTGAATGTCTCGACACCTTAACTATAACCTTAGTGAAAAACCTGCTGACTCAGTGTAACAATACTACAAGAAGATAGACCGTCACACCAAAACCTTTAACCCTTTGTGATAAGACCTCATTAGGCCTACTCACAGGTGGTAGTGAATACGGGAGTTGGCTTGTCGACTTCTGCTTATGAAGTAACACTTATATGACGGGGGGGGGTTACAAAAGGTATGGCACCAACATCTGAGGACAAGACAAGGTCAGCTTGTTGCCTAGCAACATCGCCTGCAACTATTTCTATGCTACGAGGGGCCACACCGTGACACTGGGACAAAAAGGTCTGTCACCAGCGACTCAGCCAGGTGCTTACAGGAAGGAGTGACTGAAGAAGGGCAACATGCAGTGTTAACGGGGAGGGTTTGGTCCAAAGTGACACACGTCTGTGTTCAATGGGATGTGGTGTTGGAAAGCACCTTCCTGTCCTCTGCTTTGCCATACACAGAGTGGCTCTCCCACACAGCTATTGACACTAAACACCCGCATTCTCTCAGGGTGGTGACAGAGGGGAAACTCTCACACACACTTGGCTCAGAGACTGCTGGGAACAATGTGCAACAGCATACTACTGCGAGTTTACCTTAAAGAAAAAAAAAGGTGGTATGTGTTAGGACTTGTGTTAGGGAGGGATTTAAATCAAGGCCGGTGTGTTGTTATGGCACGTTTCTTAACACACAGCTGTATGAACTAACGACGTTTCAACACAAGCATGACATCCATTTCAATTCACACATGAATCAATTAATGTAGGGCTCAAACTCCGCGGTGCCTATAATCCTAGTGTTTCGCAGTTTTCACATTGCTCCGTGTGAGCTCTGTAATGGAGGCCGGGGAGTTGGCACTGGCTTTACCTGTTGAGGAACGCGTTGCCAAAAGCGTTGAGTTTGCGGAAGGGCTTCTTGGGGTCGACAACCAGAGCATTACCCGGTATCACCCCGTCCTGCTCGCCGTGCATCACCGCGATGAAAGAGTCCGTGGTCGGCTCCGGGCCAATCCGCATACCGGGGAAGTCCTGCTCCATGAGGTGCCGGATGAAGGTGGTTTTTCCGGTGGAGTACTGGCCCACCAGGAGGACCATAGGCTTGTTGTCGAAGTCGGCATCTTCGAGCGCAGGGGAGTGGAAGTCGTGGAATCGATACGTGTCCTCCAGCGGGAACAGTTTGGTCCGGTAGAGCCGCCGCAGACCCTCCGACACGTTCTGAAACAGCTCGGGGTCCTTCTTCAAGTTTTTTCTGAACATGATTACTGGGGTTTGCCCTCTGGTTGACACAGCCGTGTCAGTCTCCCTCTGAATAAGTATCTGGTTTAGTGGTGTGGGTCTCTCACGCCGTCAAGAGAGTAGCTGCCTGCTCGAATGAAGCAACGGCTGGGCGAGGTCTTGGAAGTTTTTGTCCCCACCCTCCTCTGCGCTAGCTAGCCACACACCACCGAGTCAGTCATTCGGGGAGGACTCCCTCTTCAGCTGACGTTGGCTAACGTAAGACAGCCTGCTACACTCACCCGTATATAATTAGTTCTAGGTAGGTAGATATCGTTTACTGCGAAACAACGGTGACTGTAAACCCGTTACAACTGCTCTTAGCGGTTGGTTAACTCGCTTCGCAACCGGCTGTCATTCGGTGAACCCCACCGAGGAAGGCTGGCACACGGATACCGGAAAAGTTAGATTATTTTCACAATAAAAGCCTCAACCATGCCAGCCTGCGCATTCTCCATTACAGAGTTTATAGTCGTGTATGTTTATTTTCCAAACTTAAAATTCCACTCAAGGTTCAAAGTTCAAGGTACATCCATTTGTCATTCTACAATATAGGGCTGCACAGTGAGGTGAAAGTTGTATCCCTTCCGCCCACACACAGAACAAATATTTAAAATTTGAATAGTATAAAAATAAAAACGATATATATAGTGACTTATATTATACAAACGTAGTGTATTGGTAATGTGCAAAACCAGCATGACATAAAAGTTATGGGATTCTGATCGGTATTGTCTTTATTTGCAATATTCCTCACATCAAAATGGCCGCAATGATACATTTATTTTCAGAATGTATTTTGTGTATTGTATTGTGTATCTTTCTGACTGGGTGATATGTATTTTTCACATTTTTAAGTTTGAGAGGTTCTTTTTTGAGCCTCAGAAAAGTTTATAGTCTAACCGAATTGCTATTTTGTGTGCCATTATGTCAGTGTGACAGCCTTGTATATTTTATTTAAGTTTATATCTGATATACTATGTCTTGACCTATAGCCTAAGGACACTCAAATGAAAGCATTCATTCTTGCATTCTTTCATGTCAGTGGAACTTCCAGTAATGTTTTACCATTAACATAAAATGTTGCTTTTATATTCATATGTGGTTTTGGTTTCATTTTCAAATGGTTTTGTCTAATTGCATGCAGATATTGTTGTAAAAATAGTTTCAGTTTAGTTTTTTACTTTACAGGAAAACATCTGTTTACTAAAAGTGTTGCCTTCTATTTGTAGTGTAAGTATTTTTAATTTTGGTTTTAATTTTAGATAGCTACTGAATCTTGAATTGCACACACATAAAGCTCTCAATTCAATTCAGTTTGCTTTATTGGCGTGAAAGTAACAACCACAATATTGCCAACGCATCAGGTAACAATGATATTAAAACAATAAGAAGAAAAAGGACATTAGTAAAAAAGTACCTTTCATAATAATCAGGAAAATAGCTCTCTCTCTCTCTCTCTTTATCTTTCTCTCTCTCAGACACACTTTCCCATTCAAGTGAATGGCATGACTGGTACTGTACACGCACACACATAATAATGATAATACAATAATAATAAGGTGAGGTGTTTGTGTTTTCTATGTACACAATAAAGAAACAGAAAGGCAGTTATAATTGATTTAAGGGATCAGCTAAACTTTATTGAAAAGAGCAACCTGCACAGAAATAAACATAAACATGGCAAAGAATGAAAACACAACAAATAGAAGGCATTACTCTACACAGCCCATTAACTTTTGAAAGTCAGATGTGAGTCCCAGCAGCATTTTCGATGACAAGAGGTGTCCCTCCACAGATAACAGCAGCTCCACTGGAAGCCAGAGCTGTTCCATATGGAGATGCTGTTACAGCTGGTGAGACCCACAGAAACAGCACAGCTGACAGCACATGCAGACCATGCGAATTAATTACACCACAATATTGGTTGTACAGTTTTCTGCTGACATCTACAATTTGAGACAAATAGTTTGAGATTACGTCAAGTGTTATTTATAAGGTGTGAATGTAAAAAAAAACAACCTTTTTTCCTTATGTGATTATGTTCATTTGAAAACCAACATGCACATGCTCTGGCCTTTGACTAGTGTGTTATGAGGAGTGGGAATTGTTCAGGTTCCCAGCAGAGGCCAGAATCATAGGATTATTATGATTCTGAAAGTATTCTGATTATTGTTACAATACCCTTAAACTGCCACATCCCAGCAACGGTCCAAAGATAATAGTTTCATAATGCTACACTTTTGAACTACATTACACCAGTGTGATAAAAGTGTCACACATATGAAGTAATGCTGCCCTCTTTTGGTCGGCCTTCGCTGACTACATGAAATCAAAAATTTTTACTACACTTTATTTTATTTGCGCCCTCATGTGATAATACCACCCACACCTTATAAAGAGATAGTAAAATATCATCCACCATAGCCATATGTCTCCTGATCTTGGTTTTTACTGCTTCTAAGAAACATGTTACCCTTATGACACCAATAAAATCAGGGTCATTCACTCAGTCAAAGTGTGCTAGGAGTCAGGAGTCAGCAAATACATTTTAGCCTATAGTTCATTTAAATTATTATTTTATTAAGTCATTTATATGGCTTTTAATACATATAGTAAATACATTTCCTTGTGTTCACCTCCGCTCCTCAGTTTTCCAGAATCTATCTTAACTTATCCTGACTGAGCTTTGACCCTTAACCCTCTTCCTCTGTAAAAAAGAAAAAACAGAGCCATAAAGTGATTTAAGGGTAGTCTAAAGAGACCTTCACCCCTATTATCTTCTTAGACTTTGCCCCCCCCAGCTATATTTTTCACCAGATAATTCCACTTTGAAAGTGAATCTGTGAATCTCAGCACTCAAATTATAATGAATGTGTTATGATGGAAGCACCTCAGTATCATGTCCGGAGAGAGAATCTGATCTGGTCCGTACTGTGACAGGAAAGAAGTATCACATTTTAAACAAGACTTTTGTAATGCAGAGTTGACTCAATACTGGAAGACATCTTCACTCTTACCCTGTTGACAGCGATTGGGTTAACATCAGAATCAAAATCCACCGTTAACATCGTGAATAGACTATATTTCAGTCAATGTTAACATTCCCCTTGAAAACAGTTACTATGGTTCATGGAGAGATTTAACAGGATTGAGGATTTTGAGGAGGAGTAACTCTGTTGAAATTAAGTGTTAACCCTATTAACAGCTGTGCAAATTAATTTCTTGGTAACACACAATCACCAACAACCTAGTTTACAGAATGAAAACATGTTTTGTTGCCTGGCAACCAATAATTCCATCAGGAGCTTCATTCAATTTTCTCATTTCATAAATGTCCTCAATAGCCATTTCGGGTGTCTCTTTACAGCCATTTAGTTCACCTCAAATGAGACGGCCACATTTTTCAAAGGATGATCTGTGATTTACTTTTTATTGATCAAACAAAATGAATGCACTTCCAGTGACTAGTTGCTCAAGTTGCCTGCAGAGTGGATGCACAGTTAATATGTAATCAATTCAAAATGCAAATCACATGATAATATTGGTGTAAATGCAAACTAGAACCGTCCTACATATGCCCCATAGTCTACAAATTCAATGTAAAGTGAATGACATGAAATAAAACTGTTTCAGTTCATTAGTCACATTAAAATGTAAATAAAGAGTTCATACTCACCAAGTAAATACTGCAAATTAAGCTAATTTCATTCATTACTTCTGGGATAAACCAAAGAAAGTAAACCAAAAAAATAATTGCTAAATAGAAGAGAAAAATAATAAGCGAGTGAGCTTTAAAAAGATGAGAGAAGTCAGAAGGAAGTAAGCAGGCTGAGAAAGTCTGTCCCTGAGTAATGGAGGACTCGTGAATGAAGGCTGCTTAAGACTGCGTGGGGGAGAGAAAAAATTAATCATTATACTTACTGTAAATATGTAACAGACCCAACCTGCCCATAAAAAGTCAGCAAATTGCATTGTGTTTGAACACCCACAGACACGAGGATGGGATCAAATCATACGAGATGGAGAGCAGCAAATAAGACACACCATCCGGGCTTTAAGCAATTTGAGTCAGCCTCCTCACACTTACATGGAGATATACTGTACCTCATGTGGAGGAAACGTAATAATGATTCATTGATTAAATAACTAAATGGAGAGACAATGAATAAAAACAAACTCTATAACTATCAAAACCTTTTATGTCATAACAGCGTTTGCATTTGAGCCAATTGTTTAATTTTAACATTCTGGTTGTATTTGTCATAATTGTTGTATAACACAACAATGTTTCCGCTCTTCTTTGTGCATTCACCAATGATTAGTAACTGTTGTAATAATGATAATAATACAAATTTGTAAAACAATTTATATGAAGGCAAAGACATCTTCTCTTTTGACTCCTTCTCATCACCTACATATGTGTTACTTAGGCCAAGAAAGTAAATTGAACACATCTATTCGCAGAAAACAATAAATCTAAATCCTGAAACTGAAAGGGTGTTTGTTCTGATAATGTCCTGAGGTAGCTGCAGGTCAATCAGACCTAGAAACATCAGCAGACTAAATCATATCTCTTTTTAAAGGCAATGTAGCAGGGTGAAGTGTTTGTTTTTCAAACAATCAGTAATGAAGTGAAGTGAATGGCAGTGGAGGAATGTAACAAAGTACAAGTCTTACAAGTACTGCACTTAAACTCTTAAGGAAATTGTACTTTGTACTTTAGAGTTTGCATTTTATGGTGCTTTATACTTCTATTCCTCTGCATTTCAGAGGCAATTCTGTACTTTATATACTTTATATTATTGTATATTGTTATAGTTTTAGCCACCCAACAGGATATAAAGTCAATAAGATCAGCTCAATCTCAACTAGTTACAGAATAGTTATGCTCTTGTTGGCACCCACGCACCAAAACAAATTTCTAACCTATTTGGCAATAAATCTGGTTCTGATTCTGATTAAAATGCTGATGACACGATGTCATCGAGGACAGAGGGATCTGCAATTGTCGAAAGGGTGTTGAAATATTGATTTTACTGAACTTATTTCTGAAATAAAGCAAAACTACGAATGCCAGCTTTCGTTGAACCCCAGAGAAGAAAATAATTGAAACATCCCCAAAGAGCAAAAGAAAAAGAAATCGCTATTCTCACGCTGTTCTGTTTGACTTGTGTGGGTTCCTGTACTGCTGAAGCGGTGTTGACTGACGTGTGAGTAGCTAACTAACGTTGTCTTCTTGGGTATATTAGCTGATATTATCTCTGTGATGAATAAAATAACACCACTCTGTGCCTTTACATGTAACATACAAACAAACCTTAATAGCTAAAGCGACGGAGAGCTTATGAGAGTTCCGGATCGTTTTTAATCGTGCTAGCCAGCGATGCTCCCCAGCTAGTTTGGAAGCTAATTTGAACGTTAGCCACATGAATGCTAATTTTAGCACTTAGCACAACGATGCTCGTGATATTATTTAGCTACAACTAGCGAGCAGGGGTTGTAAACGAGTATTTTGTCAGGCTGCCAGTCAATTAAAATGTAATATTTGTTGACACAGTGTTATATTCTGACTACAATGGTAAAGTAGCTCCTCCACACAGGACTATGCTAAAAATGAGCTGTTGTATTGTCTTTAGATAGTAATTCAAGTTTGCTAAAGTTGGATTAGAAGGGAACTTTGTCCATTGTTGTGACTCGCCTTCTATTAACAGCAAATAACAAAAGTATAACAATATGTCAGAATGGAAGTAAATGAAACGCTTGTTAATCTACACAATCTGTTTCAGGTCAAAATGGCAGAGCTAACAACACTAGAGAGCCTGCTGGAGATGGGCTTTGAAAGAAACAGAGCGTGAGTGACACCAAATCCAAAACTGGATGCTGGTTAATGTAGTTCCTTATTCCTGTTTTTAAAGAAGTGAAAGTAAAACTGTGTAACATTGGGGTGAACCTGTGTTTTCAGGGAGAAGGCAGTGGCCAACACAGGGAACCAGGGAATAGAACAAGCCATGGACTGGTGAGTCTTGCACAGAAATGAACGTCCTGGATGGACATGGTCCTCTGTCGTCACTGAAAGTCACAGCTGCAGTCAAGCTTGCCATTCTTGCGTCTCCCTTGTAAAATCTGTGCTACTGATTTCCTAGCATATTTTGCCACAACCCTCATCTTTCCCATGTGATGTGCTTTCCTCAGGTTAATGGAACACGAGAACGACCCGGACATCGATGAACCCTACGTGCCGCCTGTGGGGAACGTCCTGGGAGGAGAAGCAGACAGCCTGCCCACCAGAGAACCGCAGACACTAGCAGACACCGCTGAAGGTCAGGGTGTGTTGTGCTTTTCTTGGGGGCAGGAAGGGGCCTGACAGTGTGACGGAAGCACACCAGATGTGCAATATAACGATATATACCATGAGACACTATCAATTTATCTCCCATCAAATATTGTACGATTTTTGCGTCGAGTTTCTTCATTTGTCTGTTTCTTAATTGATTTTTCCAGAAACATCAGGATATATATCGATATTGCGAGATAGAATTCCATGTAAAGTGTCCAAATTATATTATTCTGATATGATAACAGTTGGTTAGTTTCTCTTTCTCTTTCCCTCTGTATGTTAATGGCTTTTTTTCAGTTTTTGCCTTCTCTTCTTGTTGTCATTAGCTCCACCAAGGAGGTTCAAGTGGTCGGTTGACTTTGTTTGATTCCCTGTTAATGTTTTGTGCTGGAGGTTTTTCTGTGTCTACACTAAGCATTTAAGGTTTGTGGTGTTAGGTGTGTAGGTTAGGTGAGCCTGTTATGTCAGCATGCGGCTTTTTGCTTTGATTTGTGGTTGACATTTTAATACCACGCGATGCATATCTCTTTCTCAGTTTCTGTCTCTGTCACTTTCTCACGTGCGGTTGTTTTTGGCCTCAGGGACAGCGGGAGGAGACGGCAGCTACGACGACGACGACGAGGACAGTGCAAAGAGGCCAATGACTGAGGAGGAGAGACTTGAGCAAGTTAGAAGGTCAGAGTGCACACACCACAGACACCAGCCCTTCTGCACTGTATGTCCAACTCACAGTCACACAGTTACTTTACTACACTTCGATATGCCTGAAAATATAACCGGTGACCATTAGTTTGGTGCTCGTGCCTTTTATTTCCAGGCTAGAGGAGCTGATGCGGGTGAAACAGGCAGAGAGGAGAGAGAGAGAGCGGGAAGAAGAGTTGGAGAGGGAGAAGCAACGGAGGAGACAGGGCCAAGAGCTGCAGCAGATTCGCCAAAAGCTGCAGGACGATGACATGAAAAAACTTGCTGACCAGCGCAGGAGAGAGAAGATGGAGGACAAACTGGCGAGGTAAGGTATTCATTTATAACAGATAATGATGTTTAGGTATTTATTTTTATTTATGTATTTCCGCTGGGACTAACAGCACTTTTCATGTTTAACTAGGTATAAAACAACACACCTAAACATTAGTCTCCATGTTTTCCTTTTTCCTTAAAAATATTTACTTGATTTCCCTTTCGAAATGTAATAAAGGAGACTAGAGGGAAATACGAGCCTGATAAACAGACTCAAATGCAATTTTATCTCTACTTCATTATTCTGTGTGAATTGCTCAAAAAGCATGGTCTGGAACCACGGTAGCAGGTGACGGTATAAAAATGGAAATTAATGATGGCTGAATTCCATTTAATAAAACAAATGAAATGCAGCTAATTGATTGAATGCCACCCTATTCATCCATTAAATAAACACTGGGAGGAAATAATAAAATCTGGGAAAGTTCAAAATGAGAAACTCATATACTAAGACCAGAAATGAGTGACACGTTCATATTCACGTGCAAAAGAACAGATATGTTACCTTTCTGAGTAGATGTCGGCATCAAACTGTGGTGATCCGACGCCACAACCCTCTTCGATCTGTCTCTCATCGTGTCGCTTGTTTTTATTCCTGTCAGGCAAAGGGTTAAAGATAAGATTGCACGAGACCGAGAGGAGAGAGCACAAAAGGTAACCCCCTCACTTGTCTAGTTACTTGCCCGACTTCAGTTTCCCTTTTTATTTTCTTCCTATTACCTCTTCTGTTGGAGCCAATAGCAACGTTGATCATTTTTTCAGTTTGGAGGCGGTGGACCCCCGAGCACGGCCGCATCGTCCCAACCGGCCCTGCCCAGCCCCTCGTCACCCACCAGTCACGGCCCTCCACCCACTAAGAAGGAGTATGATGAGTCCAGGATACAGGTACAGGCTTCAGCACAGAGCACACGCTGGAGATGAATGTTTTGCATCCTTTGTTTTCTGTCACAAACCGTCGTATCATAATAGCACCACGAGCAGACCTCCAATACTCTTTCAAAACAGAACAGATATTCAACTCCCATCACTAGTTTCGACTCATTTTCCAGTGTGACATTATTTTTATTTTAATGAAACACTTTTTTGGATACAAAATGGTCAAATCTAAAAATGGCCATGGAAATCTCTCTCATCCACTCTTTCTCGCTTCCTTCACTTGCTGCTCTCTTGCGTCCTGTAAAGGTACGTCTGCTGGACGGCTCGACCATCACGGCAGTCTTCAAGGCCCAGGAGCCGCTGGCAGCAGTGCGTGTCTACGTGCAGATGAACAGCAACACACCTGAGGGTCAAGAGGTCATGCTGCTGTCGCCCTACCCCCGTCACGAATACACTGAACTGGACATGGAGAAGCCCCTCAAAGAACTGGGTGAGCACTGGGCTGGGAACTACGTTTGACTACAGAGCGTTACTGTAATGTACATACTTAAACTTGTTCTCATTGTGTGTTTTACCTTCTGTATGGACCTGAAACCGATCGTTCAGCAGCTCTGTCTGACCTTTCCCCCCCCCCCATCTCCATTGTGTCTTTATAGGTTTGGTGCCTTCAGCTGTGCTGGTTGTTACCAAAAAGTGAGATCAGGAGGATCTGCTCTGTGAGCCTACCTCACCACTTCCACTACATCAACACGAGAGACACCAGAAACGGATTGATCCAGGAAGAGAGCGACCACCTTTTTTTAGTATCACTCAATAAGCCAGCTAACTGAACTAAAGCATGGGATGCAGCTCGAGGCTGTGTTCAGATTGAGTTCAGTAGCTTTTAAGAAGTTGCAACGACACGTTTGGTTAACTCACTGAACGATGCCTCGTGTCATTCTTGGCTTGTTTTGATTACACTCGACACAGATTGGTTTGCGTGCAGTGACTTTTACAAAGTGAAGATAGCTGGCTTCTGGTGGGATACTGCTTCCTGGTTTCAACAGCACATTTATAAAATCGATACAGAACAAAATCGTTCAATTTTAACCTGATGCTTGCATAGCAAAGTAACACACAAGACCTACTCGATTTGGTTCTGAAAGGGCCTTAATTTTAGTCCACACAGTTCCTGATTTTGTGACATTCTACTTTGCCAGTTTTTTTTATAAGTTTAAATATATTGACAGTTATGTCTGCATAATCACCAAGAATCTACTTAAAATAAAGCTGACTCTGAGAATTATGGTGGTGGACTGGATTTTCTGAAACTCGCATGTGTTAAAATAAAAAAATAATTTGTCAAAAAATGCCATGAAAAGATCAAAAAACAAAAATGGATTCTTTTTGTGTAGCCAAAGTCTAACATGTTATTCCTGTGTGCCATAGAGCTCCGTTGTTACCCAAAAACTATATTTAAAAAAATAAATAGATAAACTAGATAATTGTGACCCATGTTTAGGTAGCAAGTGTTAAGATGCAGATTGTTTGTTGTAATCTTGTCATTTTGACAAGAACTAGAATATTTGCAGCCTTATCCTTTAACAGACTTAATCACCACATACAACTAAAGATAATGGGCAAGTGCACATATAACAAGGTTGTGGTATTTAAAGCAGGGCAGCAATTGGAAGTGGTCCTGGGTTCAAACCCCACTAGGGCTGCACGGCTCTTATTATCAGGAGGATTGATTTCAAAAGGGGGATTAATAAAGACTGACGTAACATCAAACTGACTCCTAAAGTTACGTGACATGATTAGTTTCAGGCATTAGGCCAAAAGCTAACAAGACTCTACACTTAAGTTGAGGATTGCACACTGGATGTTTGAACAACTGGAGAACTGGAACTCCATGAGATACAAAATAACAAGTGAGACGTTATTAGGACTTTTTCACAGAGTCTGTCGACTGACTGACTGACTGATTATATATATATCATGACGTAGATCAGTCCCAACTGGTCGACTATGTCAGAACGGGCCTGGCATGTTCAGCGCTGATTTTAAACAGTAGAGGGCGCGCTGAGCCATTTTCAGCCCATGAAACGCAGTTTTTTATACACAATACCAGCACCAGCGTTGATGTGTTACGCACAGGACACAGAGCTTTTCTGTCCCCTAACAGACCACAAGTTTTAGTTTTACAATTACTGGGTGTGACGGTCGATTTTTCACCCTCATGACGAACAGACACGCAACAAAACTGTTCTGTTGTGACACACTATAAAACACCTTTATGTACATTAGAAAAAACAACAAATAGCCTACTCTGGAATGGTACAAAATGTCAATCATACATCAGCTGTAAAGTTGGATAAACTGGATGACTTTTAAAACAGGAGCAAAGGGGTTGGGGCTTGCAAACAAATACAAAAATATTTCTGATTAAAATGGAGAGACACTGATGTACTGAGAATGGGCGTCACCGTTTCCTTTCATCATCTTTCCACCTGTCCCTCAGAATAAACACTGAAATGACACAACGTGTTAAAAAAAAGGAGCTCAACTCCAGCCCCTTATTTAGAGAAATCCAGGACAGTGAGGTAACTCAGAGGAAGGACGGAGAGGAAAGGATGCTGGGATGTTATTTTAGCAGGTGGACGAGGCAGGACTGGGTGGTTCAGTTTGTTGTTCAGCTGAGAAGTCCCCCTGCGTCAAAACTGCCTCCTGTGGCCTTTTTGGTGTCACAGTCACCGTCACCCTCTTTAGCTGGGAGGGTAGTAGCCCTGGTTGTAGTTCCAGGTGTTCTGGTAGCCGTAGCTGCCGTACTGCGGTTGCTGGAAAAGAATCACAAAAACCGTGTTATAAAAAGCTGCACAGAACATCTGGAATTGTAAACCCACCCTAACTCCAACTATAGCACCGTCACTCACTTAACTTTCCTTTCAGGCCATATTGGTTCATTTACAGACTTCCAAAATCGTTTTTCATCCAAACAATCATATCTTGTATTTTGAACGTGTAGCGTTCAGTGTCCTGGAATCTCAAATCCTACCTGGTACCAGCTGCCGTATCCCCCGTAGGCGGCCTGTGAGCTCATGTCGGCGCCCATCACTGGGGGCGGGGGTGTGGTGATGGGGACATGCGGCATGGTAGGCGGGACTTGTGACGACACAGCAACAGCAGAGCCGTCGTCACTTTTGCTCAGCTTATCCGAGTCTTCATCCCTAAAAATCAAAATGATTACAAATGATGTCTGTAAAAGTAAACGCACGTTTTATTTACACAGCAAAACAAATCTTATTTGTCTTACAACGATTATCTCAGTAACTTGATTGTGGGTGGGTACTGGAAACTTATTTTACACTGCTGGCAGATTTAATTTCGCTTGTTTCAACAAATGTGACTCTTGGACTCAATAACAGACAAAAAGTATCTTTAAGATTGAGATTCTTCTTTAGATAACGCCCTAAACTTTATTATACATCTTTCATTTGGACATTCTACACAGAAAAGTTGCTCATTAAAAAAAGAAGCACGCATGATGTTCACAGTCAAAACTGAAGTTACATGTTTTTTTACATAAAAAAATCTAAATAAAAAAAGGAGATGCTTTTACGTTTATTTGCTAACATTTAAATTACGATGGTGTCAATACTTGGTTAAAGAAAAAAACATTTTGAGTGAAAGCATTTAATTGAATCTGGTTGTGTGTTGAAAAACAACGGCTTTGACTTGTGGAATGAATCTGGAAAATGTGCCGACCTGAAACAAGTGGATTAAACTAAATACGATTTATGACACTCAAACCTGCCAGTCTTTTGAACTTGACCAAATGAACTTTTTTAACTGCTGTTTCTTCCCCTCTCACCCGTTCTCCGTTCCTCTCTTTGTTCCACCCAGCTCCTTCAGCAGTTTCTGGTGCTCTTCATAGACAGACAGCACGCTGCAGAGGACAGAGGCATAAGACAATGAAGAACAACATGGCCAGGGATGGTTTATTAGGTGTCATCAGGGTTTCACGCGACCATTTAAAATATACCTCTGGATAGAGTTGCTGTAGTCCTCGGCGAACTGCAGGCCTCTCTGTGAGAAGAGGATCTTGGTGTGCGGGGCAAGGGGGGCTGCCAGGGCCCGCGTCACACACTCCTGCACCGCCTCACCTGAGGGGTCCCCCGACACCTCCAGCTCCAACAGGTTCATGTGCAGTTTATCGTTATCCTGAGGGAGAGGATAAGACAGGGGCAATTTAAAAGTTAGAGTTACAATGTTTTAAGTACTAAGATTTGACCTTTTACTTCTCAAGGTACATTTTTTGTTTAATCCTCCCGCACAGCGTTCTCGTCACAGAGTATGAGACGCAAACCTGAAAGCTTTGTGTTTAATCTTAAACTGTCACAAGATCAAAATTCCTAAAAAAGAGATGTATTCCAGCCACGTCAGACAAATTATGTCACAGAAAATGGTGCAGGTTTTTATACAGAAGAACTACACTGACATTCTTTAACAGAGAGGAGATTGATCGAAAGCTAATAATTGATTATCTCACCGGACTGATCTCCAGCGCCTCCTTTAAAACTCTGCGGGCTCTGCTGGGGTTCCTGCCCAGTTTCAGCAGCAGGCGAGCCAGCTTGATGGAGTAGAAAGCGTGTAACGTGGGCCTCTCTTTGGATTCAACCACAGCCTCCTGCAGCAAGGCCTCCGATTGGTCCAGCTGGCCCGCTCGTCTCTCTAAAGCAACCCTGCGAAGACGGACCACCGCCAACCCCGGCAGGGTTTTCTCCAGGGCCTCCAGCACTCGCCGCGCCTCGGTTAGGTCACCTGATGGAGGAGACGGAGGGGTTCCCATGAGCGTGGTGGCTATTTATTATTAAATGATTAGAGTGTTTTAAAATACCTTTATAATGGCATTAATTCAGTTCGCTGACATTTTAACAATCAAAACAAAGAAGTGAAAACCCGTCAAATACAGCATCTATTCAACTGACATAATTATTACAAGCCAACTATAAAAATGAGAAGCAGATAACGAGCAATGAGCAGTTGAAGTATATGTCTGTTGATGATTTTACCCTGTGTTGGAGAATTAGATCATATTCAAGTTGTTCATATTCAAGGGTGGACAAACACAAAAAGGTCAACTTTAACTGTTAGTAGCTTTCACATGCTTTGGTGAAACTACACCATACCTCCTTTACTTTTCAGTTTTACCTTGACCGACATTCACTGAATCAGTTTCATCACAACGTAGCTTTAAACAAATAGTCCTGACTGCATACTGGACAAAGGAAGACCTACTTGGGACATTTTAACATTTCAAAGATAAATAACACAGCTGTGTTTGTACGGTGCGGTTGGTGTGTGTTGTCGCACCGTGCCTCTCCTCGAAGGTGGCCCACTGCATGTGGATGTTGGGTTTGTACGTCAGGTGGATCTCGCAGGCCCGTTTGAAAACGGCCCGCGCCTCGTCCACACTCTGCGACTCCAGGTACTGCGTGTACTGAACAACACATACAGGAACATGTTACACAGTGATCGTACACACACGCAAGGATACGCGCACACTAGATGTTAATATGCACTAAAATGTAAATGTGCTCTTCTATATGATTTCTATAAATGTGGATCACACACAAACTGCTCTCCTTACCCTGGTCCACGACTCCTCATACAGAGCACAGGCGATCAGGCAGCGCTCGAAGAGGATGCGAACCCTGTGGTCGTCATACGGACCCTCAGCATCCTCTGATCCTTCCTGAAGTTGGGCTGTGACCTCTGACCCCTCTGTGGCTGCCTGGTTTGGATCTAGCAGGAAATAATGGTGTCAGAACTGTGGATACAAATCAGTAGAATCCCCGAGACTGTACGATGCAGGTGACCGCTGACAGTATCTCCGTTATGTCGTCACCTGGGTCTCTGGTGTCCTTGTTCAGCTGAGCGATCTCCCAGTCCAGGTAGGAGTGCCAGGCCCGCAGCTGGAGGCGATCCAGTGGCTTGACGTGGAAGTAGGGACGTTTGATCTTTAGGTCGGAGAAAAAGAAATCAGTTTCTGAAGTAGCAAGTGATAAAAGTGTGCGTGTACATTTTAAAAAGGACAACGGAATATCTCCAAGAAAACAAATCAATTTCTAAATTGTTTGCTGTAAAACTGCAAACATTAGTAAAATATTATACTGTGGAATATTTAAACTTCTTTTGACCTTCAGCACAAAGGCATATGGAAAATTTGGGTTTCGGTTTTCACAAAGGTCTGAATATTGAACCTCGATAAGTTTTTGAAACCCACTAAAATGTTTCTGTATCACAGAGAAATAAAATGTCAGCTCCTGAAAGATGGCATTAAATAATGGTTTAAATGTACTTATTGTTTCATCAAAAGTAACAAAGTGTTTCTTTCAGTACCAAAAGTCAGGTAAAACAGTGAATGGATGAGAGAGAGAATAAAATCACATGATGACAGAAAAAGAGAAAAAAAAATAAAAAACTCACAGCGTCTTCAAAGTGCCATCTCTTGCGGACTTCTCCCTCGTTGTCCTGGTACACTTTGTCCCTGCGAACCAGCACTTGTTCCCTAATCTTCAGCATCAATTCCTCCTGAACACAATCCACAATTCTCTCTTTAATTGATGTCTCACTAGTACATGTTATAAACTTCCCACACTACACTTAGCACTAAAACGTTAACTCACTGTGTCTGTGCCTTCCGGCGTGGCGGGCTCTTCCTCCCCTGGCGGCCTCTCCTCCTCCTCCTCCTGGGCCTGTTCGGCCCGCTCTGCCTTCTGACTCTGGCGGCACAACGTCCTCAGCTCCTCGTACTCGTCCGGGGAAAGCACCTCTTTGGGCTCGTGGCTGTTCAGGTGTTCCTTGAACCTGACGGTGAGGGCAGACAGACGGCATTGATGGGAGATGAAAAGACAAGACGTGGAGAAAGAGAGAGGAGGCGTTCGAGTAGGGCTGGGAGATATGGGCCTAAATGTCATCATAACATAAAAACTGTCAACATAAATAATAATATTATAATTAGAATAATTAATGTCAAATTATTATTTCTTTCTAGTTCAAAAGCAGATTTTTGCTACTTGAGGAAAATGATATTACAATAATTATCAATAGTTTTATTGCCCATCCCTATTCAAAAGATCATGATATGTTGATTTAATATTTCCCAAAGCCCTATGAGACAGAAATCACTGACAATAACACGTCTACATCAGTAGTTTTGTCTTCTATACATTTATTTATTATAAGAAATGGAGATTGGCATACACACACACACACACACACACACACACTTGGCCCGTGTGTGTGGTCTTACTTGTCGTAGTGGGTGTTGTAGAGCTGGGTGGGGACTTTAAGGACTCTGTCCAAGACGTCTGTTGCTTTCTGCATGTTCCCCTGCTCCTTCTCCCACTCGATATAAAGATCCCAAAGCCGGTCCGAGTGGAAGTCCAGACCCGCAGCCTGAACCGCTTCCTCAAACACACTGAGAGTTGAGGTCGGAAAACAATTAAAAACTGCTTTCACAAACAGCAGCTTATTTGCTTTGCTCTGATTTTTCTCTTCAGCTGCAACAAGAGGCAAACATCCAGGTAAAAACAACGAGTCTTAAAATGTGTGTGTGTGTGTGCGTGTGTGTGTGAGAGCGTTCATCTACCCGCGAATCCGTATGGGCGACTCAGGCAGGTTCATGTCCAGTGTCCCCAGCAGCAGATTGATGTAGTGGATCCACAGATCTACGCTCAGAGGGATGACCTGGAGACCCTGAACACACACCTGACACAACACAACACAGCCATTAAAAAAAACTGTGAAAAACACTTAATACACCTTTAATTATTCACAACGGTGTGGGGAAAGGCAGAAACACAGAACTGAAAACCCTTTATTCTGTTTTACCTCCTCTGCTTTGTTGTTGTACCCGGCGCGACGCTCCAGATCAGCGTATTTCTTCCAGTAGCCGTAGCAGAGCGGGTAGCGAACAAGGAAGGCCTCTAGCGCTCTGCGCGACGCCGTGACGTGACTCTGAACAGATGAAAGGAAAATCTTATGAGGCTACAGCAAGCTTCCAAACCAAACATGTCTTCTGGCCTAATGTGGACCGTGAAAGTCAGTCCTTCCAACTTTCAGGCGATAACGCCTCATCACAATATGTTGGTTTCCCACATTTTCTTATCTGAACCCCCCATTGGTTATCCTCTCCCTCCCCAGTTGAAACAACAAACGCACACCTCTTGCTCGCAGTACTGCAGCAGGTCGGTCCAGCTGGTGAAGTCTTGAGGACTGTCGTGGGCGGCCTTCCACAGGCGCTCAAAGTCAGCGGGCAGCTCTCCCTCCTCGTCTTCTGCAGATGGGGGCATGGAGAAGGAAGCGGTGTCGGGGGCCACGGGGGCCTGAGGGGCCTCGGCAGCACTGCCGTTCTCTTCTGACACCTCTGACACCTCTGACATCTCTGCCACTTCAGTCGGAGGCGGCGCAGGAACCTCAGAAGCCTCCATGGCTAAAGATTTGGTAGATCAAAAAGGTAATTAAGCCAGACAATCTCCATTAACATAACTGAAGGGGATTATAAAGGTAAGCCCCTCTTATATAACGTAAGTTTAGACGTTTTTCATGAAGCTTCTAGGAACATAATTTTAAGCGGAGGGTGCCGAGAGTGAGTTTGACTATTTAACCCCTACCTCCCCAAAAAGTCCTTTCAATTGATCAGTCACACACACACACACACAGCACAAGAATGTCACAGCCAGCCCTTTTAACATGTTTAAATGTGGATCCAAAACTCATTTCAACACGATACAGCTATTTTTACTCAACAATTAATATCTGAAAAGTTAACAAATGCTTCAAATTCCCCAGTTTTCTGTGATGTTGTTGTACTGTCAGTGCATGATGAAACATCTTACATCTTGCTACACTTTTCCAACCCATGTAAACGATAAAAACAAGACAGACTAGCACTGAACACACTCTTAGTTGTCCGTTTGGTTCGGACGCTCTTACAATTTCGGATTACATTTGGCTTGTTTTTGTGTTATGGACTCATTGTAAGGTAAAACTACTCTTATGTAGGAAGTTTCTAGTTCTTCTGCTTTCTGGAGAGTTTCAAGGAAAAGGGATGACAAGTGTTCAACAATACAACAACAACCACCATGTGTGACAAACTTGGGCATTTGCATGTGCACATGCAATTGTTATTATTACAAACTAGAAGTAAACCAAAGCAAACCAGCTTTGACCCTACTTGGACAAATACAAGCAGGATGTGTGGTTTAAGTTCAATCTTCACACTGAGCAGTCAAACCAGTTAAGCAGCTGAACATGAGAGTAAAGTGACCACTGCCTGCAGCTCGTGGTCCACACATGACTAAAACACCCATCAAAACCGGTAGTTTTCGGCTTTTCTTCTGGCATCATCTCCTGTCTACACCTGCAGTGGTTATGTTTCATTCATTAAAAGCTAAAGCTAAAGAGTTTAGACGGGTTTGCGCTCCACTGCAGCGCCGACCCCAGTGCAGATGGGGTCGTTGTGGACACAGTTCAACTAATTTGTGACGAAGGTTGACAAGCAGCCGCAAACCACGGTGTGAAAGAAAAGAGGGTGCATTAGTTAAAGTTAGTTAACAGAGCACTGTGCTGTTTCGTGGTGTGTAGAATCACGTTAGCCTAGCCTAGCTTGTCATGCTTGCCCTTAAAACAGACCGGAGCCTTTATTCCAAATCCTTGCAAATGAAAGAAAAGCCCAGCGATATCTGTGAAACGACCGAGCGGTGTATTGTAAATCCATTGACGTTAATGGAACTACCTGAAGACTCTTCAAGCTCCCCGTTACCGCTCATCTCCTCACAGCCTTCCGCCGCCATGATAGGAAAACGTCTCGCTGACGTCAGTCATGCGCGACAAGACACACAAATGAACTACCTTAAAACAAACTTTATTTACTCATTATTTAGAAACAATATCCCATTATTTCGACACTGTGGTTGTAGTAATTCATTCTGGAAAGAGTTATTCAAATTTAAAAGTACTTTTTGTTGCCAAACTTGAAATAATTTTACTTCACATATTACAGTAACACAAATACGGTTTAGTTAACCTTGCTTTTTGCTAGTATTACTACTTACATAACTAAAATGTCTAACTTTTTGTTTATTAATTTAGTTTTTTGGCAGATTGTTATATATATGAATACACACACACACACACACACACACACACTTTGTATCAAATAAAAAAAAAAACACTAAACACAAGAAAAGTATATTATACATTGCACAGAGCAATTTAACCAGACCCAGTATTCATTTCTTATATCTGAGAAAGTAATGTTCAAATTTAGCAGGACACAACTCCTTATTACAGGTTTAAATACATTTTTAAAAAGGGCTTCATGAACGGATCTATACACTGCACCTTGAAGGATTGTGTGTACATCGTGTCTATTTAGTATGTCTTGTAATATAAAGTGAAAAGTAAGTTTTTGGTTTGATTTTCTTAACATACCTTTTGTCACAAGGCTGCACGTAAAATGAGGGCTTACAAGTGTTTAAAGGTTTTAGCTAATGATTGCTTTAAATGAATACCACCTGATGTCTCATTGAATTACAGAAATATAGTTGAAAATTCTCTTAATTCAATCAAAAGCAGGGACTTTTTACATTTGGTCAACTTTATTTTCACTTGGTCTCATCTTTTAAAGTACAACGGACAACTATGATTGACAGCTGAAGTATGTTCCTTGCTTCCGTTTCCACCAATTCAAGCAATCACCAACAAAATTGTGGCAACATGTACATTTATAATCATAAAAACAATCATGGACACAAACTCATTGAACAAAACTCCTAAAAGGTCAGATGAATTGACTAGCCGTGACGCAATCCAGAGTTTCCAGAGAATCATTTGAATATCTACGACTGCTCAGTGGGCGTTTAGGATTTATTTGTGTGTAATCTGCTAGTGAAACACCGTTTGATCGGTTCATCAAGATCAAAATGACACACTGGAAACTTGGACGGTCCAGACATCTAGTAACACATGAAAATCTAAACTTTTAAGTTCTCACTCTTCCTCAAGTGCATTAAAATTAATCTAGTAAACAACGCTGGAAACAGAACTCGAAAAATCAAAGAAAGCACGGCAACAGCATGATCCACAAACATCAGTGGTTCAGTTCCCTGAAGCGATTACCATTGCCAAGTTTGCTCAAAAGAACAGCTGAGTTTATCTCCCCTCTGTGCAGCAACTGAACGACCCGATCACTTCTAACGTAAAGCGGCGATATGGAGTCGTTTCCATGCACTCAAACCGATCAGTGACGGATTCACGGAGAGGATGAACGAGAAGGAACCGGCCGGGATTGGTAAGAAAGGCGATTCCTTTCCAGTTTGTGGCATCAGGAAAATGAAATACTGTATGATTAGTGTAAAGCCCCCCCCCATCCCCAAGTGCCTGATTTTTCTTCTTCCTTAACCCCAAAGGTTTATTACAATGACATGATTTGAGTTGCTTAGTTGTCAACTATCTGACTAAATGTGAAACATTATCTATCTAGCAGAAACCCTTTTTGTTAGGTAATACAGTGCGACTGAACACAGGAGGGACATGGCAGAGACGATACGTGGCTCAGATCAACTAACAGATCAACATGGGTTTGTGTGTGTGTGTGTGTGTGTGTGTGTGTGTGTGTGTGTGTGTGTGTGTGTGTGTGTGTGTGTGTGTGTGTCTCTCCGTTTGTCAAATATTTTCCATGGTTGCTATCCCGTTGTCTTGCTTTAATTAGCTGTGGATATCCGGGCCTTGTGTCTGGTTCTTTCCTTCTGTTTAGTCAGGTCAGTCATTTTCTCCTCCTGCTGCTCCTCCTCCTCCTCCTCCTCTGTCTCCATGGTTACTGAAGTGTCACGGTCCAGTCGACCCCCGCGTTCATGCCGGGCTTGCGGAGCGTCAACACAGACATGGAGGCGTCAAAATCGAACTCTAGCTGGCTCTCCTGACCACCTGCAAAACAGGAAAAGAGAAAATATTACAAAAAGTGCACCATTGGGAGAAAAAGGTTTGTGCCTCACAAAGCTTTAACAATCTCACATAACCAAACATATTATCTTTAAAAAAAAACATAACTTTATAATCCAAGGGTGCAATTTAGCTGTGAGAGTCAGAAAACAACCACCTCCAGGACGTGGCACCCAAATTGAAAACCATCATACTCGATTTCACCGTGTATCATTTTATTGGTAAAGTAAAGTGTGGCCACAGGAAACCTTTTCACAGCCACTATCTAACAGACTTTCACAGTTGAACTTCTTCAAACCTGTCCGAAGAAGTTTAAATGCACACCAAGGTTAGTTGTCCACATAAAGTGTTGTTTGAGCTCCAAAAACCTTCTGTATTATAATTTGGGAAAGTGAGTTTTGACAATAATCATATCATAAAATTCTAAGTTTTCAATCACCTATATTAACAACGTTTAATTTGGCACTCAAAAACAAACAGGAAGGTAGATTTAGTTCCATGCTGCCTTCGTTTAAAAAAAATAAAGTATTAAACAATCGTCTCTTTGGGTCAACTTTTCCAAATGAAGGTTAGTGGTGAGATTGTTTCACTGTACTGGACTGTGATATTGATCATTAAACTCTTTAAACAAAAATGGTATAAAACCTGTTAAAACTACCTTTTGTGAAATAACCAGAGGGCAATTCAACAGATTCCTTTGGACAGCAAATGAACAAACTGTGAGAATTCACACGTGACAGAAATGCTGCTGCACTCACCAGCAGTCTTGAGGGTAACCTTACTGGGCTTACTGGCTGCCAGTATGACAATGCGTTCAATCCAGGAGCGAGTGGAAAACTGGGCATCTGGAGCCAGGTCACTGCGGAGACATGGATTTAATATTTAAGCACCAAGAGGTTTTTCAATACAAAAATGATAAAGTAGCTTAACAACTTAGAATCTGATCTTACTCCTATTCTTAGTGTTTCTACTGTATTGCTTGTACTTTCATTGTCTTACTGTTTATATTGTGTTTGAAATCGTTACTGAAATAGCCTATTTGAGAGGTGGCCTTTTAGAAGCAGGCTTTCTACTGAACTGAAATAGAATAGTCATCACTCACACAGAAGAGAGGATGTTGTTGGTGAAGGACAGCCTCCTGTGGATGAAATCCTTCTTTTCATAGTTGAAAGTGTGGCCATCGTCTATGTAGAGCTCACCCTCCGCAGTTCTCTGTCAGACAAAAGGTCACAACTTCAAGTATGACAAAGCCACTTCGCACACACACATGTCAAAATAGCAGTGGGTGGCTGCTTGTAATCTTGCAGCTGTCGTCAGGGCGAGTACTAATGAGTTACCTGGGGGTTAAGAGCCACAAATAAAGTGTAGGGATCGTGCTCCATGCAGGTGGAGGACCTGCGGACTCGAAGCTTCCTGGGAATAATAGAGCCGCCTCGCTGGAACACAGGGATCTGAAAAGAAGACAAAGCGCCATCTTAAAAATCAGGAGATAAATATATTATATGTATTTGAGAATGTCGAGGGCCTCGAAAGGTAGACATTTGTGACTGTAAATAAAACTAAAAATAAAAAGCAGACAGATGTAGTGTTCTATGAATATATATGAATATCTTTGTGTGTCTTACAGAGCTCATGGTTACAGGGATGTAAAGGTTCTGGGCGCCCGTGTGCTTCTGGAAGGTGTGGACATCAAACCAAACCTTAGGAGAGAGAGAGAAACAAACAAACAAACACACGTAAAGACAAGGTTTCTTCATGACGAAGGACACCTGAACCTGCAGTCGTGTTACTGACACCGTGTCCTATAAAAATACTTTTCTTGACTGAACCATTCAACACCAGAAAGATACAGTAACTGTGTCCCATTACCTCGTCTTTGCCTGGCAGGTAGGCGGTGACTCCTCTGGCTCCCTCCTCAGTAACTGGGTGCACAAGCAAGTCCCTCCCTGCGGCAGAGAGAAGTACCGTCAGCGGATCTGATAAGCATTTCGAACCCCGTCTGCCTTTCTGCAACTACTGATTTCAAGTTGTCATTACAATTTGTCCTCATGCTAAACTGGAGCGACCCACAGCCATCACCTGCCATCATCATGTCACAACAATACAGTTATTTGTGTGCAAAGATAAGCACCAACTGAGCTGCAGAGATTCTGCGGCAACTTTGACCATCAGATTGAATAAAACAAATAAAATAAAGGAATAATGAACAGATCCATCAAGAGACCTGTTTATTATTCAATCTATAAAGTTATAAAGAAACATTAAAGTTTTGAGTCTCACCGATCAAGTACTCGTCATCCAGAGCGAATGTAGCAGGATCCTGAGGATACTCCACCCACAGCGGCCTGCGACAGAGATCCACACGAGGGCAGAGCTGAGTCACTTTATCACAATATTTATGATATTCTTCAAAAGCAAGTTATGGAAATTCAAACCAACAACACGCTGTCTTTTCTGTGCTCTTTGGGAGATTTAGGGGGACACATTTTGTCCAGGCATATACTGCACACTTATGTTCTGTAGTACACCGCAGTGACGTGTAACCACGTGACATTAATATTCACGTGGTTTTCCTGCTCTGATCAGTCAGATTTAGTCACTGATGAGATCTGTGGGGCGTCCAGCACACATTTATTAGGCCGCCACAGTTTAGTCCATACTTTTGGCTTATAAATAATAAATGTGCAAATAAATGCCTTGGGATTTGCTAGTAAAGGCTTAATCAAGTCTCCAATTCAATTTTAACAGGAAGTAGTTTGGTTGTGTAATTGCTACTTCAATTCATGCCATTTTGGTGCGGAGACACAAACAATGTTTCCCGCCCTGTCCTCACCTCATGATGGGCTGTCCGGTGCGGTGCGCCTGGTAGAACTGCTGGTACCAGAAAGGCAGGAGGGTGTAACGCTGGCGAACAGCTTCACGGATCAGCGCTGTGTTTTCCGGGCCAAACAGCCAGGGCTCGCGGCGGGGTGTGTCCAGGTGGGCGTGGGCCCTGAAGAACGGCTGGTACGCCCCCGTCTGGTACCAACGCACAAGCAGCTCAGTGCTCGGAGTCTTGAAGAAACCGCCAACATCAGCTAAAAAGAGACAGATGGGGACAGTGTTTAGCGTCAGGGCTGGACAGTTCAGAGCCTGACGTAAATAAAAAAATGCCACAACAACCTCTTGAGATATTCTATTTTTTAGAGCTCATGGCCAGAACTGGAGGGGAATCGTTTGTGCTATGCAGTTTTTCAGTGCACGTTTCCATGACAACATTAACAGAACACTCAAGGGAGCCCCAGAGAAATATTCAGTTCCTCACAAATGCTATTCACAATAGTTTGCTAGCGACAGAGCATCTGCAGTAGCTTCTGTTCCACTCACATTTCACAGTGTATTTTTATTTGTAAATGGGCTCATTTGATAGAAAATCCTGAAAAGCTAAAATATGACAATGAGGAACACGTCCATATTATAAACTAGCATCTACTATATTATAAAATAATGGTGTTCAAGGTTAATAACCATGTGGTATTACAGTTTCCAGGAGGTTTTGATATCACAAGCTGCTAAATTCACAGCGACATTTGTTTAACTCCACATGGTATAAAAAGTATTGTAAAAACCTTTTAAAATTTAAAACAAAAACATTGACAAAACAAAAGTTCTATGAATTTTGAGTTTTTCAAGGTCATTTTAGGCTGACCGGAGGGACAAACGACCAGTGTAACAGCAGACTGTAAGACTTAATAACACTCACCACCACAAAAAGAGATCCCAACCAGGCCCAGGCTCAGACACATGGGAATAGAGATCTTCAGATGGTCCCACTCAGCAGCATTATCTCCGGTCCACACAGCACCTACAGACACAAACACAGTTTAACACAAAAGGTCCTGACCTAAGTTTATACTCAAAACAACACACAATCTTTGGTTACAGTGTAATAACGTGTAATGTTTTTTTAGTATGATTTAACAGTTTAGTTTAAGAACTACCACAGAGGTCTGAGGTAGAATGAAAAGAAAAAAGCAGTAAAGGGCTCACCGTAGCGCTGGGACCCAGCAAAGAAGGCTCTGGTCAGGACAAAGGGTCGCTCAACTCCTCCTGACCGCTGGATCAGACCCTCCGCTGTGGCCTTATGCTGCAGGTTGTACAGAGTTTGATCAGTAGAGCAAACTTTTTCCTCTTCACACATCTGAATTTTAGAGCATATTTTGGTTCTCTTGCAAAGCAATACATAAGCTATGATAATACAAGCATATCACTAACATTATTTTAAAATAATAACATCGCACATTTCATTCCCACTGCTGGAAAATGGTAACAGAACGCCAAGAACGCCAGTCAAAAGTTTAATAAACCAATACATTGATTTATGTTCAGCACAGTGTACCAATGGTTTCTGAGCAGTGCTGATAGTTCCAGTCATTTTCTCCCAAAAATCAACTACAGTGGCCAACGTGACAGTAGTTCCATTCATCGATGAATATTCAACCAGACGGACGAACACGAAGAGGGTGAAATGTAAAGTCTTAATTATCCGGAACATTTAATAGAAATGTTCAGACCTTCACACGAAGCCACAGACAGAGTGTGTGCGCTCACCACATAGAAACCGTATATGTTGTGCACGTCGCGGTGCTCCCAGGCTCCGTGCATTGCGTCCTTGTGCATGGTGACCTCCGGCCCGTTAAAGACCGACGGCTCATTCATGTCGTTCCATGTATACAGGTTCTCCATGGAACCCTGGAGAGCGGACAGAGGTTGCGGATGTAAGTGTCGAGACCAGGAAAAACACATTATAGGAAACGTGACATTTAAAATCCATGAAGAGATGTAATAAACTCTGGGGCAGAAGTTACAAATTAAAAAAAAATCCTTTCAGATGCATAAAAACTGCGGCCAATAACAGAAAACCGGGGTTTTAGTTGGCAGCTTCTAGGTCAGAACATGTTCAGCATCTCACAGATTAGCGACCGTCTTTAGCTGAGCAACAGAGACAGAAGTGTCCGTGAGACTCACCTCATACTGATCGTAGGCAAACATGCTGGCCCACCAGGCCCTCATGTCTTCACGGGTGAAGTCTGGATAGCCGGCGTTACCTGAAGGACATCATCCGTCCCAAGGGCCAAGAGAAAGGACAGAAAGGAATATTCATTGTAATAATGAAGATCTGTGCGCACTAAGAAACATGTCACTATTAATGCCTCAGTGAAGATCCTGATGCAATTTTCTATGAATTTTCTGGTGATTGATGTTGAGTTGTCCGTCTCTTACCAGGCCAGCACCAGCCCTCGTAGTCTCCACCATCTTTATTCTTGACATAGAAACCCCGAGAGCGGATTTCATTATGGATCTTGTAGTTGCTGTCTACTTTGATATGAGGGTCCACAATGGCCACCATCTATAAAATAAATAAAATAAAAAAACTGTTAAAGAAAATTGAGCAGAAATTCTTTTAAGAGAACCTCTGGGAAGAAGTTGTGGATCCTAACATTGTCTTCTGGTGCAGCGACGTTGGATCATCTGTACCTTGCGTTTTTTGTCCACGAGACCCTGCAGCATTTCCTTGGGTGTCGCAAACTTGTGCGGATCCCAGGTGAAGTAGCGCTTGCCATCGGTGTGCTCGATGTCGAGCCAGATGAAGTCATAGGGGATGTCGTGCTCGTCAAAGCCCGCATCCACTGCCTGCACGTCTTCCTGGTCGTTGTAGTTCCAGCGGCACTGGTGGTAGCCCAGAGCGCCGAGTGGAGGGAAGGACTGGGTGCCTGTGGCACGACATGAGGGGAGAAGCTGAGACTGAGGGGGGGGGGGGGGTCAGTCCAACGCTGATCTTTCATTAATAAATAACGAATTGTGTTTCTTTATTAAGTGTCACGGTTCTTGAGTCTTTGCATTAAACTTAAGTAGTTCATCTAATTAAAAAATGTCCCTCAAACTGTTCCTCTGCAGATGAATACAAGTCATGAAGGATCTCTTGAAAACACTATTTATATTTTTGTAATGCCAGAGATGGATTAGCATTTAGCAGTAATTATCTTTGTCCACAAAAAAAACTAAAGATAACGAACAAAGAACTATTCTTGATAGCTCATCAGCCTCTGACTTAACTTACCAAACATTTTATATTACACACTGTAACCAGTGCAAATCTAACAAGCCAGAAGGCAAACCACAAGGAGAGAGTGACTCGTGCATTCAATCTAAACTACTGGAAGCAAACCGAGTTCTGGGAAAGACAAAAAGAAAGAAATCATTAAATGTTCGTGCTAATGGCCCGTCATCCATCTGCCTACCTGTGAGGGAGGCATACTGAGAGAAGATGTCTTTGGGCGTCGGTCCAAGCATAATGAAGACGTCGATGATGCCGCTTTCAGAGATCCAACGCACATCTGTCTGCGGTGTCTCACTGGAGCCCTGCACATAATCCAGCATTTTCCCAAACACAGTCTGAAGAGAGACAAAACCCAGTGAGTGAAGCTCTGGGCTTTGGCGCAGCAGATATTCACTACTGGCTATTTCTGACCAAAAAAACAGTCCCAGGAACTAAGTAGAAAAAAAAAAAAGGGACGTACCTTTCCAGCTGTGTTGGAGCTGATATCCACCCAGGTCTCGGCGGCATTGAGCCAGAAGATGGCTGTGGTCCGCTGGGAGCTGTGGGCCAACATGACGGGGACGGCGCCGTAAAGGGCCATAGGGTTATACAGCTCATACTGGAACACATCCAGGTTGTAGAGCCGATATGGATCTCCATGGCTGAAACAAGAAAAAACACACACTCTGCCTTGATCCAGTTGCAGTGCAGACTACACTGACAATTGCACATCCAAATGTAAAATAAAATTCAAACTCCACCTTCTCTTTGTAGTGTACGAGACATGACTTGTTGTCAACACTTACTCTGTTGTTTTGAGTCTGAGGTTGTCCGCGTGTTCTGGGATGCCGTAGACGTGCTCCACCCCCGGCAGCGAAAAGTCTAAACTAACGGCAGAAGGACCTGTGAGGCGAGAGCAGGTGATTATCAGTTAGAGGAGGCAAAGTAGAAAGAAAGTCCGTCAGTCAACCCCAAAAATATCATCAACATTTACACACACGCCTTTTTTCAGATGCGATACTAAAACCACCTCACCAATACACCTGCAGATATTATGACGAGGGTAGTCGAGCTAAGATCGACTATAAATAAGACTCACCGTTAGATTTGCTGTCCAAGTGCGACTTAAACGTTTCCTCCCACATCCCGTCTTCCACTTTCTCTTCCTCTTCTTTTGCCGTCTGGCAGGGAAACAGGCACAACAGTAATGTCATTTAAGTCACATCCAGGCTGAGGACCAGCGTCGAAATGGTGTACTTAAAATAAAAAGAGAGGAAGAGGAAATTAAAGTGTATTTTAGGGTGCAGTACTTCGGCCTGGTTTGCCGGATCAGCGTCCCCTTTCTTCTCGGCGTCTGGGTCCGCCTGACTGCTCCATGGCACCGAGAGCAGAGGAGAGGGTGAGGACGGGGACAAGAGGAGAAAGAAAGGTGTTATTTTGGCAAAGGCAAGCCATCTTGTATATGAGAGTATGATTAAACTATGATAAAGGAAAAAGGACAAAACAGGGAGGTTGGTAAATCCCCCCCCCCAGACTTCACAATGACAACTAACAAGTACTCTACCAGGTCTTGAATGACCTGAGGGAACAAAGCAACTCCCTACCTTGTGGCTATTTCAAGCAAGACATTATGGGACAGAACCTCTAGAGGCTGCGGCAAGCAACACCCGCAAGGCTCATTAGAGAACCCTCATACGTCGAGGTCATGGCGTTGCACCACGGCCCTCCGTCAAACAAGCCTTGAACTGCTAAAAATGTGTAGTCACACGCGGCTGCATGAACTGCAGCAGCGCTCGTGCAAGAGGCAGTGCTGCCAAAATGTGTTTTGAAAGCCCGTCGTGCCATATTCACATTTGAGTGGAAAAACAAGGCTTTTGTGTTGCTCTGTGCAGGATTCCTGGGGGCGAGTGTAGACCGTGCAGCTAACTTATAGGTAAATACTTAAGAGTACTCCGCTGAATTAGCATTGCACTATTAGAACGCTGTCAGATTCACAATTGACAGATTTTGAAAGCAGGACCAGAGATACTGTCCCTTTATTTTAATTTTTTTTATTTTTTTATATTCCTTCATTCTTCTTCCTGGTTAAAACCTGTCACCTACATTACCCACAATGCACCAGAGTTCCACTTTAACGTTTGTTATTTAAACATACCTAGCAAATTCACTTTTTCAAAAAGACAATAAGCACTGAGACTCAAAAAGCGTTTTTAAAACAAACCTGGTAACAAAATCTGAAGACTGATATTTCACCCAGCTAATGTTTTCTGTTTGGTTTCAATGTGATGGTTTCTTATTGTAGTTTCACTCAGTAACACTACTCACTAAATTTAGCCGGCATCTTAAATTGCAACCTCACCGCACACATCCGTGCAGGACGCTCACAAAACACCACAAACAAAACAACGGCGAAGGCGCCTACAAAAGCTGTTTCTCCGCAGTAATGAGAATATGGTTTTTGAGCTCCAGAAACACTGCAGAAAAAAAAAAAAAAAAAAGGTCCCAATTTAGAGAATTCTTACCCTCCTAAGACTGAAATGCAAACTGAAGCATAACCACAAAGAGAGATGTTGCTGTTGGTTTTGGGAGCTGCGCTGCATTACCAGTAAATAAGACACTATGTGATGGAACAGACTACATGCAAGGCTTTATTTCCATGTTCTTTCTAAAGCTAGTCCACTCCTGCTGCCACTAGTCACTATTGTTCATCGATCACAGTTAGCTCTCACCCTGAACTGAGCAAAGCCTGACAAATCATTTCAGTTAATATAAATATAACTGGTTTAGAAACAGTCAGTCAGTCATGCAGTCGCAGCGTTAGATCTGCTGGAGTGACATTCTGCGCAGGTAATTTGGTTCAATCGGACGCTGACAAGACATTAGTGCACACTTGAATCACTGGTCGGCGCATCAGGCCCTACATCTTTCAGGTGAATGCGTTTTGTCATGATCAGGATGATTTTGTCTTTGTTTCATGAAATAAGACAAAATAAATCAACATCCTAAGTGGCTATTATTCTTTGAAATGATCCTTCAAAAATATGGAGGATGATAACTGATCCCTTAATTCTGGATCGGATTAAACACCGACATGCACACGCTCACCCACACACCTCCTCTCTCACTCTCAGTCACACTGATTTGAGGGGACACACTGTGCTTGGTGTGATGGGAGTCCCTACATTCTCGGTCACTATTGGCAGCATTAGCACAAGGAACAGAATACAAACTTACAAATCTTAAGGGTCTTTACCTAGAGAATACCCTCTTGATATTATCCCACACGCTAGCCACTGTGCTAGTTACTTTATAGGAGAAACTAGGACGATAGGGAGAAGAGGACAGAACAACGAGTCAGAGACAATACTCAAAAAACAAAACCATTTCATGGGAACAAAAATAGAAATCATCCACTGAGTGAGGACGTGGAGGGCTGGCATTTGGAAATGTGTGTGCATGCGTGGGTTCTCACGTGTCCTTGCGCATCCTCAGGTGCTCAAAGGCCAGCAGGCCGCGCGAGTTCAGCGACATCAGCACTTCTCGCCCTTCCATGATGTCCAGTCGGAAGGGCCGGGCACTGACGATGACCCTCTGGGACTCCGGCCCCAGGGACAGCACCACCCCGTTCTCGTCCTGAGAGAGGAGAGACAGGCTGAGGCAGAGAGAGGAACGGGAGAGGACGTTAGAGAGAGGATTTAGGTTTAGAAAAATGGAGACAAAAACAGAAGAACTCTATTATTATCTACTCACAATCTACTCGGAAATGCTGTAGGTTGCTCTTATTAAATCCTCGTGAAGCCAAACCAAACTTTGAAATGAGATTCTGAGAGATGATGCCAGAAAGCGATTGAAAAGGCGGGCTCTTTTTGTAGTGTGCCCTTTTGTTTCACTGGAAGAATTTATATTCAGAGCATCAGTTCTCACATTCCTGCTTTCAATCGTGATACCGTGGGGGTTAACATGCCTCGACCTACAGGAGCGCCGGGGTTTAGTTTTCTTCACAAATGTATAAACAAAATCAATAACAGTTTGAGATTTTTTTCATCCGTTAGATGTTACCTAATTCAGATCTGCGTGTGCGTCACTTTGAGACATTATTTCACAGCAGGCTTTCACAGCAGACATTTTGACTTGTTAAAGATGTTTCTGGAATGTATATTTTTACACCTGTGATGTTAAATGGCCTATATTTTCACTCTCTTTTTCCCCTCCAATGTTTGAGGTTCTGCCCTTTTTTTCCCCCTGCTAAAGCCTTTGTGGGGAGTCCCCGCCCCCAAATCCAAATATAGGTTGTAGGGATAAATTAAGATTAAAACCACCAGCAGGAGTAAAAGTTATTTTTGCCTTTTCAGTTTGACCATGCAATATGAAAACCTCCACCCACCCACACAGTCAGTAACACACTTGGGGAGACTTACGGCTCAGTAGGTGGCTCCCTGATGAGCACGTCTGGGACCTCGTAGCGAGGCTTCAGCGGCTTCAGCTCGTTAATCTTCACCCTTGTTATGTTTCCCTGGAGACGGTAGAGCTCGAGCAGCAGACGCACCTGAGAGACGAACAGAGAGAGAGAGGGATACAGGAGAAGCAAAAGAGGGTACAGAGGACTTGCATCATTTTCTCAGCAATCGGGTTCAGCCAAGGGTCTGTTTTTTCAGCATTTCACATTTTTTTGCCATAATAGGCGTTTGGTTTTGATATCGCCAAGAAGGGAAACTAGTAACTTGCGCTTTCATGATAGCATGAATACTTTCACTGAAATTTTATTAAGCAGAGAGGCAGATCTGGGAACAGCCTTAACATATAATTTTAGTTAACAGCTGTGATTTAAACAGCACAGCTACACGCAACGTTAAAACGTATGCTCCTTATGTCTACGGCAGCCATAATTACCCCCCTTGTTAAGCACTTCTGTGTGACATGTACCTTATTGTTATCATTGATGAGCTGCAGGGTGAGTCTGGTGTTGGTCAGCTCCATGGTCTCCAGCAGGGCTCGATAGGGAGACTCACCAGGCTTCAACGCTCGCTGACGCCTGTTTAAAAAGAGTGGACACCAACATCTGCACCTGGACACCGTTCTTTGACGACACTAACTTCAAAGTACATTCATTATAATTTTCTTTCTTTCTTGCACTCACTTGCAGAAGGCACTCTGGTCACAGGTCTTGAAGTTGCCCTTGTCCACAGCCCATGTCCCACTGAGACACACGGCCAGCCAGAGCACCAAGACAGGCGCCATCCTACAAAGGAAATCAAGGAGACAACCAAAAAAAAAAAACTACCAGTCACCTCTCCAATTCATTGAGTCACATTTGGTTGAGCAATGACCAAGTAATTGCCCAAGAGGACCCTAGGTAGGCAACAGTACATATACAGAAGTTAAACTTATACAGGTCAGACACCAGGACTTTGATCTCTCCGTGGTGGTAAAATGTGTCCTCAAGCGATTGGCAGCGACAGAAAATGTCACAGGCTGATAAACCATTTCCCGTTTCCTCATCCTGCTGCAGCTACACAGTGTGCATATATTCATTTTAAAAACAGCATCCAGAATCCCGTTTTTCATGTTAGAACCCGGGCCTGCTGCATGTTAAGACTTATTTCCAGCCCTTGAAAGGATGCCAAGCGAGCATTAGCCAACGTATCAGCTAATGTGTGCTAAAGTTAGCTAGCATTCAATAGGAAATCTGGGGAAATACATTAGAAAATAGGAACAAATGATTAATTTGACAACAATAGCGCACCAGTCTTTTACAGACGGACTAAAACCTGATTGTCTGCGAGCAGTGGTGCCGTTAATTACCTCTTTGGATCACGATATCGTGCTAATCTCGCTGCCAACGGTAGAGGCAGCCTGTCAAGCCGCTAATTCAATTGAGGGGATCTCGACTTTTCCAGTATGAATTATTTTCTGCCGACGGTCGTTAAACCCTGAAACAGTATGTCTGCTTACACGTTTGCTAAGTGTGTACACACATCGATAATCTCTGGCCTCTGGCGCACTGATAACGAATCAAAGGAATGGTAAATTCACGATGAAACAGCGGACCTGCTTTGTCTTACCTCTCAGTGAAGGTGGCCATCTTGATTATGCTCCGGTCAGACTCCGCCCATTTCACTCCGCAACAAAGATCGTTAAAAAGTAAGATTCTCAACAACTGACTGAAATATTAGTTTATTTTATTTTAAAACGATAAAGTAAATGCAAAGTAGACTATCCACGTTGCGACATTTACGTTAACGAGTTGTTTTAACTTAATAGTGTTATCTGTTTATCTTATCGATGATAAAAGGATGATGCATGTATGTATTTATCCTCTCAGGCACGGACACGTCATCGCCGAGCTCCAATCAGAGAGGCGCTCACATTTTGTCCTGGATTCATCCCACTGATTTCTAACCAATACAATGTCCCAGGCAGGGGTGGAACACGTGTACAGTCTGCTTCAGTCCACCACAACAGCACCACAAAAAATCCAAACTCTGTGAATATGGATGATGCTTACATTGTTATTTAATAAAGCAGTGGTTGCCAACCTGGGTATTCCCTAAGGGGAGCCAAGATAAATCCGAGGGGGCATTTTGTTACACTTAACTGACATTTTTTAACCATTTACTTTTTACAAAAATGTCCTCCAATTACTTCAGTATGAGTAGAAAAAACGATATCACTTCATGGTTGACCTGCCAATCTGTAATATAGGTTACAAGCATACATCCATCACTTGATTTTAAGGGGTCACAAGCAAAAAATGTTGGAAGCCACTTTTTTTTTTTTTTTTAAAAGAAGAGGGATGTTGATTCAACTCTATGGTAACACGCAACAGTTTGTGGTGTTGAATACTGTTGTAAAATACAGGAGTTCTTCTGTCCTCCCTAAATACAAACAAGGGCGGGGCTAACGGATTACATTATAATGTGCGGGTGTTTTCATTATTCTGTCCAATCCCTGTTCAGTAGTTTACACCCTGAGGGTCATGAGCCCCATGATGGGGCATGATGCTCACTGGGGTATCAAAGAAAAAACAACAACAATATTCTCCTACACAGACAGATATTTTAGAATGTTCTCAGTTTGCTTCTTTTCTTGTGGAAATATGGTATAGTGCTGCCCTCTAAGGCCCCCATTATTAAGATGAAACTGTATCTAAGAAGGAACAACCACTCCCCTGGGTTTGGTGCTTTGTATTAATGGGTCACAAACAAAAAAGGATGGATACCACTAGCTTAGAGGATTAAAGAACATGGTAATATGACTTGAGAGTACATTTTAGCATCAAAAAGGATGATCAGACACATACTAGGACCAAGTGAAGATTTATTTTATAAAGTGGTTGAAACAACAGTTTGTGCATATATTAGAGAGATGCAACGTATTTTTGTAGCCACAATTGCAGAACACGAACAATCTGAAAACCATACAAAACTGTCTATAAATGATTTGGCAGAGGGAAGTTGTGTTTTTTTAACCAAAAATGACACATTAAGGCTGTATTTTGTGTGAACAAACTGTATTAACGTAATATATTTGTGCCATTTCTCATCCCCATGTCTTTCTCCCAGAAACAACTACACTAAAACAACAAGACTAAAAATATGGTACAAAACCTACACACACACACACACGCACACGCACACGCACACACACTTGTATGAATCTGAAGTACAGTGATAGCTTGACGTCCACTCTTGGAGCAATGTAACGCAGTATTCCATCTATTTTACAGTCTGTATTTACGTCCTGCCACCTGCTCTTCACAGTTTGCTCCCAACCACTCTTTAAAGCTGGAACCGCCAGCACAGGTGTCCCAGTCTGTCTATGTTTTTATGAAGGACGCTGTGAATTGGTGCCACGTATCTTGCCACGTCACCGTCCCGTGAGAAATCCCTGCAGAACAGGCCCTTCTCTGAGCTGAAGACAAACTTCTGGGGCATGGGCCCATTGCCCCTCACGTACTCCCACACAGCCAGCAGCAGCAGCCTCACCTCGAAGGGAGTGAGGTGGGGGAAAGCTTCGTGGACGTTGGCCAGCACAGGAGGCAGGAGCTGGCCCTCTCCCATGCAGGACACCAGGAGGCAGGAGGCCTGGAGGTGCCATGGGGAGTCTGTGGATAAAACCTCGCGGGACGCCTCCCAGTGGGCCAGCAGAGTGGCCAGGAGGCCCCTGAGCACAGCTGAGCAGTAGCAGAGAGCCGGGCGTCCAGCTGCCACCACCTGGAGCAGAGGGAAGAGCACTGGGTGGGCCTCAAAGCAGCGCCGGATGTGGATGTCTCTCTCCACCGTGGTGCGGGCGTGCTCTTCTGGGGGCCAGGACAGCTCACAGTTGGCTACATCCGGACAGACGTTTTCCACCACCGTGACTGCGACAACCTTGGCTGCCTCGGCGTTGATGGGCAGCGGCTCGTCGGGGTCAGATGGTGGCCGTGAGCCGTTGACAGAACCGCTGAGGCCGGAGGAGCTGCAACACTGGACGATGACAGCCAGCAGAGTCTGGACGTTCTACAGTGAGAAGAAAATTATGGTGACACATTTTCAGTCTTTTCTGCTGCAGAACACAAAATTCACATAATTACACAAATATTTCTAGTATCTTTGATATTTATTTTTTACATGAAAATGTAGTTTGACGTTCAAATTGATTGAAAACACTGCTGAAATGTGCATTCATGGACTACTTTATACACGAAAATCACTTCCCTATTTTGTATGTAGCTTTGACTGCACTGCTGTTATCTAATCCACATTTTGCTACAACTACAGTTCTACAGTGTGCACCTCACCTGGATGATGCCAGATGGGTCGGGCAGCTGAGTGGCAGTGCGGACCTTGAGCCCCTTGCCAATCACCCCGGCATGAAACACAGACCACACACTGCCAGAAAAGTTGACGGTGGTACCGAACCGACAGTTGATGTCCAGCAAAGAGGCTCCGAGGTCGGGGGACACAGATGGGGAAGTCACAGGGGCGCCGGACATGTCAGCGATCTGCCCTCCAAACAGGTCGGCGTTGCCTTTATGTAGCGCTCCCTCAACCAGCTGCTGAAGTACCGCTTTGAGAGTGAGCGGAGAATATGTTGCGAAGCGGGACAGGAGCAGGACCGAACAGTTCACCGCCTCGCCTGCCTGTCCCCCGTCTCTCCCCACCATCCCCCCTTCTCCCCTTCTCCGCAGCGCCAGAAAGAAATGGGTGACAGCAGCACGGGAGAGCAGGAGCAGGTGCGCTGGGGAGGAGGTGCGAGGGAGCGGGCTACAGGACATGAGGCGCACTGCGGCGTGGGATACAGCCGGGTCGCCGTGGAGAAGGAGCGGGCCGAAATCATGGAGGTTCCCTGAGACCGCGGAGCCCACCTGGACGGCCATGGAGGACTGAACGCCTGCTGCCCCTCTTCTCTCCTCATCCTGACTCTGGATGGCTGTGGCCAAGTTAAGCAGCAGCTGCCTCAGCTGCCGGGGCCCCAGAGTGTGTGTGTGGATCTGGGCCACGCAGCGAGCTACGGCGGCAGGAATGAGTCCCGCCATGCAAGAGGAGAGTGTGGTGTGCAGCTGCCAGGCCAGAGCCAGCTCCTCTGGTGTGCGGGCCTGGGTGAGCAGCTGGCAGAGGGCCTCAGTGGCCACGCTGGGACCCCCACACACCGACAGCAGACAGAGCAACTGGTGCAGCCAGAGGTGGCGCTTCCTCTCCAGCCGCAGCGTCTCGGCACACAGCTCACCTATGTGAGACTGCAGCTCCTCCAAGAAGGGGATGACCCTCTGGGGCTGAGAGGAAGCAGGGTGATGGGGGTTGACTTCGACTCCATCCGAGCGGTTGAAGACCAGTTTGTGGAGATGCAGGAGCAGCATCTGGAGGAGGCGATCGCAACCTTCTCTGACTCCTTCATGAGGGGAGGGTGTAGGGCCGGAGATAATGACCGAGGCCGGGGTCGCCGTGTCTGCCAGAAAACGGAGGACCCGGGCCCCTCCTGATGGGCTCTGGCTAATAAGGTGGACAGCCAGCCCCAGCATGTTATCCAGTTCCTCTCTGGGGAGGCCCTGCAGTAAGGCCTGCAGCTGGAGCAGGACAGGAGGGCGTAGCAGCTCTACGAGCTCTGCAGACACAGCACCAAAGAGGTTGGGGGACATTGCAGCCAGCTGCAGCAGAAATGGCACTGCAGCGCGGCGGAGTTGAGGGGAACTCTCCCAAGATGTCGAGGAGGAAGTGGGAGACAGAGGGCTTGACGGACTCAGGCTTTCCTGAAACATCCTGAGCAGCTCCTTCCTGATGCTGTCTGAGTGGTGCACTGCAAGGTGTCCAAGGATTCCCACCACTGAGCCAATCTTGGGCACTCTGCTGCCTTTTTCCACTCCCATTACCATCAGCCCTTGGTCCTTAGCGCCATGAGAGCAGAAGTCCTTGAGTCCACATGCCAAGACTCGGCTGATGATAGTACCCGGGAAGGCGGAGCCGATGTGAGCCACCACCCAGTCAAAATGTGGCGAGTGCTGAACTGAGGTGTCCAGCAGTGCATCCACACAGGCGTCAGGGCACCAGGCCAGCATGGCGGCCAGACACTGGGAGTAGGCCTCCATGAGGGACCGGGTGGCAGCACAGGACATCCAGAGCTGGAGCAGCTCGTTGAGGCTGGAGGAGTGTGGGGCCACCCTGCGGCCGGCGTGCTTGCTGCTCAGCTGGCCCAACAAGTCCACAGCCCATGTGGATACCAGAGGGGCCCAGGCCCGGGGGTTGAGACGGATGAACTCTGAAAGCACGCCATGAACCTCCTACAGATTAAAAAAAAAACATTAAGGGGATTTTGGGCGCAGATTTTTTCATATTTTTTATGAATGCAAGAAAACATTTAGGTTAGCGATATTGGGCGGGTATTGGATCTATAAGTTTTGTGGGCCAATAAAACCGATTTAGACACTTATTGATATTGGGCTATAAATACACCTCAGTTGATCTGACAAGCAACCTCCAATGTGTGAAAGAGACTTGCATGAAAGATATGAATATTTGAATTTTTAGTTCAAGGCATAAATATAAAATACTGGGGCTGCAACAAACAATTTACATTATTGATTAATCGGCCAATTCTTTCATGATTTATCGTTTGGTCTGTAAAATGTCAGAAAATAGTGAAAAATGCCTGTACAATCTTCAAATCACTTGTTCTGTCTAAAACCCAAAGATATTCAGGTTTATTATTATTCGAGTTAAAGAAAAGCAGCAAATCTTTACAACTGAGAAGGTAATATTTGGCATTTTTGCTTAAAAGGTGATTATAAAGGGTGATCATCATCACTAAAATGAGGATGAAGAAAATATGAAGATAAATGAAATAATAAATAAAGATGAAGCTGATAAATCTTCTGTCGACCAGCTGCTTGAATAATTGAGTCTACAAAATACTAAGCAACAAGGACTTAATGAAAATGGCCTGTAATATTCCAAAATGTATTAACCTTTCCAACCTAACCATGGTTCTAGTTTATAAGATGTCTTATGTGTCTCCTTGTGTCATCACACCTGTATGATGTCCTCCAGGTTGGAGCTGACCCCGGAGCTGGGATCACCCTCTGTCTCCAGGTTGTGCAGGAAGGCGGACACATGCTCATCGTAAACTCCCCTCAGATGCTCCAGCACCGCACCTCGACAGGCCGGGACCGAGCGCAGCAGGCGCACAGCACAGCGGGCGTGTTCCCGGACACTGAGCTTCCGGCCCTGGACAGTGTCAACGCCACTGATGAAGGACTTGATCTCCTGCGACAGTTCCTGGGCGCTAGGGGAGAAGGGTGAGATAGGGAAGGTTCTTTCAGACTACACATGAATATCTGTTTACACATCACTACTAACAAGAAATAACTTACAATTATTTTCTTTATCAGTTAATTATCCATTTAAATCTTGTATCAAATAGAAAATACCCAGCATTTTCTGGATATTGTTCTACAAATACTAACTTTGGTCCTTTTCATATCAAGTCAAAGTGTTTTTTAGTGTTGGTCAGGACAAATAACTTCTGTAAAACAACATTTTGGACTCCAACAACTTGTCACGTGGTTATTAAGCCTTTAATAGAGTACATGAATAATCGATTATCTGAAAAGTACCCAATGTAGCCTTGACGTCTATTTCTAATTCAGCAACTTTCAACATGAGTTGGCTTTATACAACAGTGTAGTAACATTGACCCACTCATCTTTGTACAGTTAACATAAATACAAAATAGAAAACATGAGCTAAACTGACTTTAAGAGTCTAAATGTAGTTGTTCTGTCAGTGCAGCCGCTTCCTCTCCACCACTCACCTCAGGGCAGTCTGCGGCGTGTGAGTGTGTGAGCTCTGCATCGCTTTCAGCGGAGTCCCGTCGAACGCCACAGACATCGCTTGGTCTTTTAACATTAAAGCGTCACATTAAATCCGCCACTCGGATATGGGACTTCGAAGAGAGCGATTGTGACCGCTTTCACTTATTTTCTCTGTCCAATTTCAGAACAAAAATACATCGAAAGGGCGCTTCAAAGCCGGAAGTTGCGACTTCTTCGTCGTTACAAAAAAGGCAAACTGTCGCAGGCAGCTGACGTCACTGGTGACATCTAGCGGTACGGACTGTTTGTTATCCATGTTTTTATTTATTTATTTGTTTAGCTTGTGTTCAGGTCCGGTCTCCTCCAACGAGTGTACGAATGAATTAGAATAAGATAGATAAAACTTTATTAATCATCAAACGTGAAATTAATTGAAATACTAAAAGCAAATTATATGTTTTAAAAGGACACCAGTTTAAGTATAGAATTAAGGCAAGTTTGGTCAATTCTGCTACTCTGTAAAAAAAAGAAGCAAAAATGTTGTAATAACGGGATACCAGAAAAAAAAACGTATATGTAAACATACAGTATATTTAGTATACGAACATATTTATTTTTTGTAATACATTTCGTGTTTTTAAGTAATACATTGTGTTACCAGTTTCTTCAACCACTCTGCCACCGAGATGCTTCATTTAGCAATTGTTAAAATGTAGCCATGGGCGTACATTTTGACCTTTTGGATCAGGCTTTTATTCTGAAAGTCACTAGCTACCACACTAAAAAGCAGCAACGATCAACTGGGAGCTGACAGCTGAGCTCAGACTCTGTTGACGTTTCTAATAATATAACGAGTTGTGGACACCATTGTTCAAGGTAAGAAGACAGACCTGCGTTCGTGATGATATAGTGTTTTATAGCTAATAACGTTTGCTAAAAACCGGCGGTAGTTAGCACTAGGTTTCGATTTCCTTTATGTCTTGTCGCTTGTTGTAACTGAAATTGTTGATTTTAGGGCATGAAGTGAGCCATTTTGTCTACTTTATATCAGTTCACAGTGAAAATAAATGTGTTGATGTTTGTAAAATTGTCTATCAAATATGTAGCTGGTAGTTATTAAGGCATGCGCACATCCAAAAGTTGTTCCTAGGTGCTGGTTAACGATTATCGGAACTAAAAGACGAAGAAAAACCAATATTACTATATATAATTATTGTTACTATCGCATGCTCTAATTGACAGGTGTTTCTATTATTTTATTCTATGATTTATATTAATATGGATAGGTTGAATATACCTTATCCCCAAAGGGAGAAAACATTTGTGTAATTTTTTACTTTTCTGTGTGTTTTACTTTTCTCAGTTGGCAATCTCATAAAATGATTTGTTCCTGCAGGTGCTGAAAATCCTCTGGACAGACCAAACAAACACTGACATGGCCCCGACACTGGTACAGCAAATATAGGAAGTCTAATCTTAGATTTTATTTAACCCAGATGAAATTTAACAGTCTAGCAGGTCAAATGTTCAGCATTTGTTGCCAAACAGTTGCAAAGGGAAAATCATTTTTTGTTGTATGTTTTAATCCAAGTATGATGAAAAACCAGAGCCTGGGGACTTGATTGAGATATTCCGAGGATCCTACCAGCACTGGGCTGTGTATGTCGGCGATGGCTTCGTTGTTCACTTGTCACCACCCTGTGAGTCAATGAAAACCAGCCTGTCCACATTCATTCTATTCAGATCAGACTATTTATATATATATTAAATTTAGAGGATAAACATTCCTTTTTATTCATAGCCGAGGTACCGGGTGCAGGCTCCAGCAGTATGATGTCTGTCCTGGCTGAGAAGGCCATGGTGAAGAAAGAGGAACTGTGGGACGTGGTGGAAACCAACCAGTGGAAAGTCAACAATAGCCTGGACCAGGAGTACAAGCCCCGTGAAGTGTGCATCATTGTGAGGGAGGCCTGCAAGCTGGTGGGTCAGGAGCTGCCGTACTGCGTCTTCAGGGGAAACTGTGAGCACTTTGCAAACGAGCTGCGTTATGGCAAAGCGGAGTCCAGGCAGGTCAGTGGACCCATGGTAGTTTTTTTTAGTTTTTTTTTTACAGGCAAGACTCTTTTTGGGGGGTTGTAAATAAAATAAAAAACCACAACAATGGGCTGTAAAGACATTTCACTAAAAAAGAAAGAAAAATATTCTAAATGTAAAATAATCTACAATCTAAATCAAAAACTTTATAAATGCAGGGGGGAAAGTCAATACAATAATGAACACAATGTACAGAAGAAAATGCTTATAGAAAAAAACGACTAACTACTAGATACTACTACTACTAGAAAAGACACTAGCCTTAAGGAGTTTGGCTCATCCAATAAGCTTTAAGTATAAATTAGAAGTTTGCTAGGGAGAACGGTGGTGTTGCAATATGATTATGTATATTTCCCCCCTGGTATCTCCTGAATCTCACAGAGAATTGAGTTGTTCTAAATCTTTGAAGATGCAAATGATTCTCACATCTGGTGTTATGTGTGTAGATTACTGAATTTGGCTGCAAAATATCTGTTAAACATTAGCGGTACCAAATACATCGGAGACTTATAGATTAAAAAACACGTTAAATATATATTTAGATTGGACATGTATATTGATGAACATACTTAAAAACCAAGGATCTCTACGGAGTTGGTTAGATATTTAAAGCAGAGCCTCAACAGGGTAATAGTTTGGATTGGATTATGACGGGAAAAATTACTCCCATACAGGAATGAAGCAACTTGGGAGAACTAAGGTGCGGAGAGGAAGGAAGGGCACCAGGCAAAAGGTCAAAACTGTACACTGCTGCAGATAATCCTTTGCTTATCTGTAACGTTTGCAGTTTTGTCCGTTATGAAGCACGTTCGCAGTGGTCAGCTTGCTTTCATTTATTGTGGTTTAGTTTAATAAAAATAGTTTTTTGCATTTTAATTCTGTAATTTGGTTAACTGACAACAAAGTATATCAGACATCGCCAGGGACCACAAAATGCTTGCAGTTATTTCCATCATTTCCACTGGTGTTTTCAGTCCACCAACCATCTATAAACATTCTGTGCTTGACTTAAGAAATATTAGAAAATAAGAACTAAGAAAAAAAAACTAGGAAACTGAATCATGAACAAGCAATCGATGCAAGCTAAAAGGTATCATGTCAGTTACAATGGCTTCCAGTAGTGACCTGTTTTCATGGCGAGGATCAATACATCCATGTAACTTCTCAAACCCTTTCAAAATTTCTGCTGTCCATCACATTATAATAGTAAAGAGAAACCTAGTGATACAAATGTCCCAATATGTGAATGTTTGATTATATTTGCCAGAGTTGTGGATCATTTTAATGGAGTTTTGAACGTCAGGAAGACTCTGCTCATCACATCTCTGCTCTCTAACTCAAAGATGTACGTTTCCCTCTGCAGGTGCGTAAGGTAGGAGAAACCGCCATGGTCGTGGGTGTGGCTGCTGCTTTTGGTTTGGGCATTGTGGCTCTGGCAGGAGCTCTGTTTGGAGGCAACAAAAAAGAAAACAAGAACACACAGTGATGGAAATTATGTTCTCGCAAGCAAAATTTTTAGTGCAAATTGTTTTCCTATCTTGTCTGCTCAACTTCACTATCTCCCTCATGCCTTTTTCAGTTTCAATAACAATGTGAGGCTGGTTGGTTGTGGATCAAGGCCCTGTGAAGTTCAGACTTTTTAACATTTCTACAGACCGCACAACAAATCCTTTTCACTAATCAAGGTGCCAAGATTAAATGTTTTAATATGACGTTTTTGAAGATGACTGTAGATATTTAGATAGATATAGATGTATTGGCCTTATCTAGATATACAATGTTGGGGGGTCTTTTATAAATTAAAACAAAGTGTGCTGGTATTTGCTTATGAAGAAATAATATTAGCTATTTGAATCAAATCTAAACCGCTCTGAAGTCTAAATGGTGATTCTCATCACACAATACTTAATAAGCTTTCCAAGAAGAATATTTTAAACAATTGAAATAAGCTCAGGATGATAGTGTGTTTATATCTCACAGAAAAGCCATTTAATGTCATATGCACTACAACCCACCATTGTATGGATGTGGATCCTGGCCTGAGACGTGTGGACTGAATTAGTTCAACACTTCCTCTGACATGTTTGTAATTGTTTTGAATAAAGAATAATTGGTGTGATAGTCTGTCTTTCTGCAACGTGGTGTCCCCTCACAAAGGGTCCTACCTCTTGAAACCCTGATTTCAGTTCTGAATTCATTTATTCCCCTTGGTCACTTTCATGGAGATTCATTTGAAATGCTAAGCATACTAATTAGAAGCAACACACCACTTTTTTTGGCGTGTTGTAGAGACGAGCCTAATGTCATCCCTGAATTATCCTTGTGTAAAGTGTTTACATCAGTGTCTGTTGTCCATCCCAGGCACTCTGCAGGTTTGAGTGATCTTACTGAATCTTTTGGCTTTTTCCAGACCATTATGGAATCCTCACAAATAAAGGGACACATTTGGACATTTTGGTGTCACCCAGAAAACCATCTCTGAGGCGCCTGTCTCCACCCCCGTTACAAATGATTCGTACCTCGTCTTCCTGGCGTCAACTCACTTAGGTTCTCGGCTCATGTTTGCTGAGGAGGAATGTGACTACAGCTTTTAAATTTACAGAAGAACCAGGTTTTTTTGAATGGTTTATTTTTTAGAATAGCTCACATGCTACAGGATTTGGATTCTCTGTAAAATGTTGCATCCAGTCTTCCTCAGTCCACAAACACAGCATAGTTCCTTACCTGACCACCCCATAGCAGGACATTAGCTCCGATGGGGATAGCTGTTGATTGCGTCAGCTGGCTTATTTATACAGCATCTTGTACGTTAAGTAACACCAAACCTAACAACACCACACCAACACAGACAGGGGATGTGGGCTTGCACTGAAAGGTTTGATGAAAACACAGAATCTGCTGGTGGGAGACATTTCAGGTCCACTTTGGACATTTTCTGTTAAAACTTGGGCGTTCTTAGATGTGATCCTACGGAGCAGATCTGCAATAAAATAAAGGCACAAATAAAAGGGTAAAAGCAACTATTAGGGAACTCCTTTACCTTGACCACAGCCAACACTGTCAAAAATAAAAATCTTATAAACATCTTACTTTCTCAGATGATTCCAAAGGCTGTTAATGAGATCTGCAGGATTATACCGGTACAAATGCATGTGGATTTCAAAATAAAACTCCCTTGATTTCATAGGCCCCCTGCATAGGATATAAAGACATGTAAACATAAATTGATTCTTAAGTGAAACCAGTTCTCCAGCCTCAGTTTAACTCATTATTTCCATAATGTGCTCATCATGTGTCTGAAGTGCAAATCACCCATTTACAGATCTGACATCAGTCAAATGTGTTCAAACCAGTTCAGTAAAATAAAATACAGTGTTGAATGTGCAAAGTAAATACAACACATTTGTAGTTCTTTGCCAAGAAACCTTTTGTTAGGCCACACAAATACACAAGTGCATGCATGGGTTGTAAGTTAGTGACAGCTGAACTAAAACATTCATATCCACTGTGTGTGTGTGTGTGTGTGTGTGTGTGTGTATCGAAAAACATTCAGTATAATAATACGTTTGAATTTTGTCATATATATTTGTTTTTTTAAAAAGTGTCATTTCTTAATTTTAAGACAAGATGCATTATTTATATACATTTACTTTACAACTGGAACTTTATGAGTTAAAAAAAAAAAAATCTGGGACATTTTACGTGATCAACTCTGGCTTCTGCTGCCAGAAGTGCTTCTCTGTGCTGCTTCATGTCTTTCTGGATTTGCTTCCCGCTCTGCGTTTGTTTCAGCTCTGCCATCCATAACAACGCATTCGTAAAGCACTGGATTGTTGCTTTTTCACTCATTTGTCAGAAGCAGAGAGTCGACAGACCAACAATAACGTTTTCCGCTGTTCAACCAACAACAATTATAGCGACTTTTCACAGACTTTTCTCCACTGCTAACACTTCTTCCTGGTCTGTTGTTTGTGGAATGCCAAGCCTCTAATCCACTGCTCCGGGTCCAGACACCGTGGTCCATGTTCCTCCCTCTCCTCAGATGTGTCTTTGCCCCACCCCTCAGTCCAACTTGCGCGCGCCCAGTTTGAGAGGTCCTTTTGCAGCTTTGCGCTCTGCCCGTTTCGCCTCCAGCTCTTTCCTCCTCTCCTCCCGTTTCTTCTTGGACACCTCGGCCTTGCTGAGACCTGGTTGACAATAAAGACAGGCGGTTCAATGCTCGGGCGTACAAGTGAGTTAGCCAGTGCTCATCTAACAAGAATACTTGAGCATTAGTGTGACGTTCAAGTAAAGATTTCGTGACAGAAGTAAAAAATGCTCCAGTGATGTGACAAACGCCAATGAAGTCCCGTAACTAAACCCTTGAAGGTTGAATTTTTATTAAATGCCAAATTGTAAATGTGACATGCAACATCTGTTTGCAGCTAAAGGTTCCAGCTGAGAGACTTACCCTGGTTCCCCTCCACTGACTCCCAGCTCTCCTCAGCTCCCCAGTCTCCTGTTGCCTCTGCACCCCAGATATCTCCAGGCTGACGAGGACAAAACACACACGTCACTGAGGTGAAATGCTCGTACGGTTTGTTTCTCTCGTTTCTTTAAGTTTTCTTGGCCTATAGATCAACTTCTCAGGAGAATACAGTATTTTTACCTCATTTAACTGAAGAGTCTTTCATTTTGGGAAATATGCTTATTCGCTTTCTTGCTGAGAGTTTGATGAGAAGACCGCCAGCACTCTCATGTCTGTACCGTTAATATGAATATGAGAGCCAGCAAGCAATTAGCTTAGCATAGCATAAAGAGGGAGAACAGCTTGCCTAGCTCCGAATGAGTTTCAGCCCACAGCTCCCCGTGAAACCATCACATGTCGAATGTACACATTGGTTTTTGTACGATTTAGACAAATGGCATATAATGTTAATTTGTAAGCTTGCGTCCTCACCGTGGTGGCAGCAGTGCTGGCCGTGTTTCTCTGGGACACGCTGGCGAACAGATCGTTCTGGCCGGCGCTCTTGGCTGTGTTACTGCTGTCCCAGTTGTAATCACTGGCTAACCGCACCCCTTCAGGCAGGGGCAGCGTTGCATTGGTCAAGGTTGTGTCTGTGTCCTCCTCACCCCAGTCGTTGCCCCAGCCTTCCTCACCCGCAGAGCTCTGACCCTGTCCTTCCTTCTCGTTGGACCAGCTGTCATCGGCGTCCCAGCCTGAGCTGCTCCAGTCAGCGCTCTGCTTCTTCACTGCTGTGGAGGACGCCGCCGACCGGCCCACCTAGATATCAGAGAGGTGATGGAAAGATAAATATATAAATAATATCCACATAGAGAACCACTGACTACAAAGTTGTTGAAACTCCATGAAATCTTACAGAAGCATCAGATCACAAACGACTGTAGGCTGCAACTAACAACAATCATTATTACTATTAGTGCCAATAATATCAGTGGTGTTAGTAGCATTAGAAGCAGTAGTGTTGACACTAAAGGTAGAATTAAAATTAAAAAGGTCTCGTACTCCTCTATCACCGGCCTTCTTTTTGGAGGATGCCATTCCTGACCAGTCAGTGTTCCAGTCATCTGGCTCAGTCCTGGTCTTCTCTGGGTCCTTATATGAGAAAGAGTCAAAAATGTTGGGGATTTGAAATACACAACAACATAATCTCACAAACAAATATGTATCTCAATAATTAGCTTTTTGTTTTCTCCTTTCAGTAAAAAGTGTGAAATCCTACCTCCAAACTTCCCCAGTCCTCCTCCTCATCCCAGCGGTCTACTATTGGCTCGTCGTCATTGCCCGTCACTTTAAGAGCCTGCGATTGGTTGGCACGACTAGAGGCAGAATGGTGAGTCATGGAGGCTTGTGGAGTTTTATCTTCAGAATCTGCGATAAAATATAAGGTTTCCGATAACAACTTCTTAAAAAGGGAACTCCACCAATTACACACATCAAAGTATGTGTACATGTCTTACGGGGTACTACATGTGGGAATAAAGTTGCATAAAGCCGTTTGTGGCTCCAGAAAAAGCTGCGCGAAATCTGGCAAATTGCCTCAAGTGATGTCACCTGAGTCACCAAAGCTGAAAAATGAAAGCAATCTGGGTTTACCAGACCTCTGTAGGCCACTTCTCATCTTTGTCAGTAGTCAAGTTGCATTGTCGTTAATGTAGGCAGCAAGTTTTGACAAGAAAGACGTGGGGGGGGGAAAAAGATGATGATCTCTCTGATTCTGCTGCATTTATTTTGATCCTACCTGGTGCTCCATCAGTGGCACTGGTAGGGCTGGTGTCGTTGTTGGGACCGCTGTCCTCGGCTGCTGCACCCCCCTCTGTCCCAGGAGCGTTGCGGATCAGCTTAGACGTTAGCGAGGACATTCCAGTCACGGCCCAGCCGGCCCAGCTGGAGGACGCCCCGGCAGGCTGAGCGCACGACGCTACGTCCTTTTCTGAAGAACAGAGGAGAGACAATTTCAACTTTTTAGTTTTAGAATTTCAGAAATATAATAAGAAATGTGTATTCAAATCACCAGAAATTCAGCAAGGTATATAAACAAAAATGTATGATGATAACCTGTGCTTTCCTTGCTGAATGAGACATAAAAGTAAAGACGTTGCATTGTGGTACGTACCGATATCAGCCAGCTTTGTGGGGTCTTCGGACACAGTCTCCAGCTTGACAAGGAAACTCTTGATGGCTTTGAACGCCTGACAGAGACAAAAAGGACGGAGAGAACATCCTGAGCAGAAATACATCAGCGTATTACAGTGACCACAACAAATGGAGGTTCAACAAGGTTGAATTCATAAGCCAGGAGGTGTTAACCACGAGGAAAAATAATTGGTATCCTAAGCAAAACTCTAAAGCTGACAACCATCCCAGTCTAACACAAGAACTTCCCAAGGGATCACTGAGTTTTAAAAGAACAAGTGTGTGTGGTATGAGATTATTTGTCTAAAACATGCCATGCTGGAAGGGTCATGAGTCAGTAATAACCATCTTAATGTTGATCAAAGATGTATGCCTTTTTGTACAAAAAGAAACTTAAGAATAATTTTGTTCTTAAGTGATCTTGCCTACTTTTTCTCTACTAATTATTTTGTAATAGATGCTGGGGTTGTATTAATCAGGCATCGCTTATTTTGCTCTGTGACTGCAGCACCTACTGCTTGCTTCACTGCAAGAAGAATCAATAAAGATGCGCCTCATGCAGTGTTGACACCTTGTGTTACTGTTGGGGGTAAAGAATACTCATATCACATTCTTTACAATCTAATAAAGACGACAACAACTAAAAATGAATGAGGCATTTTGCCTGCTGACAAATAATACAAAAACTGTTGATAGATATATTTTGCAGAGGCAAATCTTCACAACAATGATTTTGCAGTCAAGCGTAAAAGTCATGAAGAAACACCAAGTAGTAAGAAATGTCCATTAGTCATGTATACCTGGTCCCTGACGCTCCTATCAGGGTCAACAGTAATGACACAGAGGGTGGGCAGGATGCGGGCGGCGATCTCTGTTACGCTGTAGTAGTTGTGTGTGGCGGCGAAGCCCAGAACTCCGGCAGAGCGTGACGCTGGGAAAGGGTCTTTAGTGGCTCGCGAGAAGGCAGAAATCAGAACACGCTGTCGAGTCTGTGAAGAGAGGGAGAAGAAAGTGCTTCTATTCGAATGGATTCTTTGCCGAACTTTTTTTGCATTATATAAATGAAGTGGTACTCAATGGTGTGGGTGTACTTTACCCCAGCATTGAGGTAGGAGGCGATTTTGCCCAGGCAGACGGTAGTGTTGCACCGGATTGGGCCCTGTTCGTCTTTGGCCTGCAGTCGGGCAAAGTGGCGCATCAGTTCCTGGTTCAGGTTGGTCTCATTCAGCTTGGGAGCCAGCAGCAACATAGACTGGAGGGGGGAAGAGGGAGAAACAGACAAGAGTTACGGCTACAGCAAGCTGACAACATCCAGTACACGAATAATAAACGCCTCCTGGTTTGTGGTTGTCTTTAAGCTTGCAAACTACCTTCACGGTCTGTTCTCTGATGGCAGGGTTAGTGTCTGTGAAGCCGTGAACGACATGTGGGAAAATCTGGGAATTGACTGCCGCCTCGTTCAGATACTGAATGAACTGCTCCATCTGAGACGTGGTCGGAGAGAAAGAAACGTGGTCAGAGAGAAAAAGCAAATTAATGGGGGTTTTTTTTATCCTTTAACACAGGTTTAAAAACAGCTGAGTTTCAATGTATTTTATCCTACTGATGTTCTTTGCTGGATGGTACACAGGAAAACATGTCCACTGCATCACCACAGGAGTGGCTAGATGAAACAGGCCTGACATACCTGCTGCAGAAGTCGTATCCTCATGGCTCTGTCTGTGGAGGAAAACATCTTCACGATAACGGGGATAATCTTCTGTTGATACTCTTCTGCTGACAGGAACTTCCCCACCTGGCAGACAGAAAGAGGGCAATGAGATCAGGGAAATTTAGAGGATTTTGTATTTAGAGGTGTTACTTCCAAATAGGGCCGAAAATGACACTAAGATATTAATACCAGTATAACCATGTCGTACTTTGTCTTTGTTTATGTTCAAGGATCAGAGATGCTTGAAGACACTGTGGTATACTGTCTCATATCTAATAAGGCGGGAAAGGAAGGCATGAATTCACCTTGAAGAGCGGTGTGAGGACGACGGCGCCTGCATTGCCAAACTCGAAGGCGGTGAGCAGCTGAGGCAGGACCTTGTGTTTACAGAAGTCTTCAGGGAAGGAGTCCAGATGGTCACTCAGATCCTGGAAGAACTGCTGCTTCTCGGCTGGCTCCTTGATCTGGAGAGGGGAAATGTTTGAATTACCCTATTAATAGAATCTATTAGCATACTCATCTATTGTTATGTTATTACACAAAGACACACTTTTCATTGTTAAAATAAAATTCTAAGAAACAAGAAATAAAAAAATAATTGTGTAGTGAGACAACTAACGCTGCTCTTCAGTTTCCAATACTGCTGAAATTAAACAATGTGCCCCACAGGATAGTTCTATAATAATGGCTTCTATCCTAATACTCTATGTTGTGCCTTGACTGTAGCACTAATACAAACGCCACATGATAAGTTATGTCTGTAGACCTGTATCTCCTCCAGGAAAAGGTTGCTCTCCACAAAGCTGTTGCTCAGGAATCCTCCGGGGGCTCTACAGTTCTGAAGAAAGCGGGCGGGGTTGGGCCGAGCTCGGGGATTGGCCCCCACCAGCTCACAGTAATGAGGGACCAGGGTCTTGGGGACCTGTGGGCACAAAGAGGACACATCTCTCAACAACTCAAACAAAGATTCTTTCTAGCTGAGATTGAAAACATGCGAGCATGTGCGTTTCATCCACAGCCTCTGCTAATTTGACAAAGCTTCTTCTATACACGAGTAAAATGTCTGGTTTTTAATGCAAAATGAACAATAGAACAATCTAAATATTTCTAATTTCCAGAATTCGTCATACCTAAAACGTTGAATACTACAAGTTTATCTGACTTCACCACAGCACGTGTTCACGAACAACAACCTGAATTATCGTTTGAATATCAAAGTAGAAATGAGCCATAGAATCAATGACAGCGGTGCTGTAAATACACAAAGGGACTGTTGAGGTGTCGTACCTTTCCCAGTGATCGAAGGGAGGACGTGCGAGGTAGTGGCCCATTGAACACCTCCCAGATCAGACAGCCTAGGCGCCACACCTCCCCTGCCCTGCAACAAACATGCACACAGCTCAAAATAAACCTTTCTACAGAACACTAGGAAGGAACCACGGCCAGGTTTAATATCTCAGCAACACTTTACTCAGGTATCTTCACATAGTTCTGTTATGAACATCATTTGTGTACTCTCTAAATATTGATATTGCTGCTGGCCTTTTCTTCCTTTTTAACATTATCATTCTGACTTGTTCCTCAAAATGTGTGGTTTTTAAATACGCCTTTCTTACCATTTCTCTCCACCGCTATTGGGCATCTCTGGTGGGTCATATTTCTCCATGTCTGGGTAAACAGCCTTGGGGGCAGGGAGCGAGACCCCGCTTGGGTCACCCTGCTCAGGGACCACATGGTCTAGGCCCCCGAGCTTCCACTCCCCAGCTCGATCCACAAAAACAGACCATACACCCAAGTTGTTATGGAGCAGGTGGCAGTCGTTGACAAGGAAACTCATTGCTTTCTGTGAGGAGGAGGCAGAAGTGGAGTAAGAACTTACAGAGGACAGGTGACAGAAATGGTTTGCCTGAAATCATCAGACGTCACACTCTCCTATCCATACCACTATCTGGTGCAGTCCCCAGGAGACCTCCAGGTCCCCAGCTCCACCCTTCTCTGCCTGGGCCTTTAGGTGGACTGCAAGGGGCGTCACCTGCTCAGTAACCAGATACAGGCTCTTCTCTGTCTGTGAAACAACCGCATGTAAAATCAACTATTATTTTGTGTGTGTGTGTGTTTATTATTGCACCAGCTTTATTGCAGAAAACACTCAACTATATGGCTGAAAGAAAGGTTAAAAATATCACAATAATAATAAAAACATACTATTAAAAGGCAATAAACGTAAATACTGAATTAATTAAATACTGAATTAATCCACAAATCTAGAGCGATGGAATCACAGCACAGTCTTGTACACACAGCAACATTTAAAACGGGACTTGCGGCAGGAATTTTATTAAGCTTCCCAGTTACTGCTCAACTTCAGGCATTAGGATGAGTAGTAAGCATCTTCAATATACATTACATTACATTTAGGCATTTAGCAGACGCTTTTATCCAAAGCGACTTCCAAATAAGAGCTTTACATAAAGTGCATAGAACCATGATCGAAAACAACAAGATGTCGTATCAAATAATATGAGGGCAGTATAACGAATATGCACCCAACTGAAGTAGACGAGGAGGAAGATCATGAATGTACATCGTCTTCCTAGCTTGCAATCAACTGTCACATTTCCCTTCCTCGATATATATTTTATTTTCAGTTCATTCTCCTCGCAGGCAACAGATGCACTAACTTCAAGTGTATAATAGTAATAATAGTACAGCATGACTAGACTATTAGCTGGGGTATTTTATAATATTGTTGAGCACACATAAGTGATGTAATGGACTACTCGCTACAATTTATGTACAACCGTGGCATAATCACTCACCTCTATCTGAAGGTAAACATGCAGAGAAAAGCAGATGGTGGAGATGAGACACTAATTATATGTTAGTCACATGTGACCCGCTAATGTGCAACATGTCACTAAACACGACTTAGTTGGCCTCTAAACAATGATAAACAATGGGAGCCTGTGCAAAAAAAAAAAATCACTCACAGACCAACACATACCTCCAATCCATCCACATAAGCCAGGATGTTGGGGTGACGCAGGGTCTTCATGCGCTTGAAGGCAGCCTTGGCCAGCTGGGTTTGCTGCTCTGTACCCTGAGCTACCTCGTACACAAACACCGACACTGGCTCTCCGTTGGTCTGAGGAGACAGGTTGGGGGGGGGGGAATAAATCACTCACTTATCTGACATGAGATTTTTAAATATGTTAAAAGTTTATGCTTTGTATAATCACATCAAGGAGAAGACGAAAACTAAATGATAACATCCCCAGATGATATTTAAATAAATGACAAGAAACAGAATGAAAACTTGAAGCTGGTGCTAGGTTGTTATTATCTGGCCCTGCAGTGATGATGATGGTAATTCAGTGCCCAGATAGAGCTGATAATAACCGGGACTGAGTTATGTGAAGTGCTGTTCGTGATGAGGGACGAAACCTTAATTAGTGTGATAAAAATGTTGCATGAAAACAGTTTAATAATCTTTATTAACTCGGCTAAATCCGGGTGACGTGGCGAGAAAGACGTGTCTCTCGCAGTAAACAAAGCCTGCGCTCACTTCGTTAGCGAAAACTAGCGATACTTAGAGCAGCCAGACATTTTTATTTCGCATTGACATTGAACAGGAGAGAAAGACGAGAAAGATACCGACAGACCTGACATGTAAGCGAGCCGAGATAACACTGGACGTCGTGTGTAAAGGCTAAACCAATGTAGCAAACAAATACTGATGCTAGCTAAACCGGCTAAGTGTCAGGCCTCCGTAACGAAGCGAGCCAACAGTTAGCGGAGGATCGGTGGCAGTCTTTTACCTTTCTCTTCCCCCGGTGTAGACTCCATATTCCAGACTTTTCTTGGGTGTCTGGCAGGATTTCATAAGCAAAGTCTTTGACAGGATCCCTGGCAAAAAAGGACCACATCTCCTCTTTCCTCCACACCTCATCAAACACACATACACACAACTACAGGAGAACTACACAGACTGGCAGAAGAGGCTAGCAGGCTAGCTAGCAAATGGCACGGATGTAAAATGTCTCCGTGTAAACTTTATTTCTGCACGTTGGTTCCGCAATAGGTTAATAGTCAGTCCAGTTATTCAAATTCATCAAAAAATGGCACGGTAAGAACTACATTTTGATTAAATCTAATCTACATCAATTGCTTTCAGTGTTTATCTGAAGTTACAATATGAAATTCTGTCCAAGTATTTTTAGTAAATAATAACATGATCTTGATGAAGAAACCACAAATGTTTCCTTTAGAAATAAGATTTTTCTTTGTAACAATAACCAGGGATATTTCTGAACACAACTGTCCACCACAAGTTAATATCAAAAAATTACATTTAGACATTATGGATTATAGATTATAGATTTTTACCAACATGGTCAAGAAGGCAACAGGCCCCATAGGCCCCCAATTGATTGCATGTCGATGATTTGTGGTAATTGGAGTATGCACCACTAAAGCAAAATATAAACTCAAATGATCAGGGCTTTAAGGCAGGTCCTGCATTGTCACCTGTCTAGTGCATCTGTCTTGTAGAAACCTTATTTTTGGCATTGTATATAATTGGACTTAGCACATTTGTTTGATATTTTATACTTCTATTTTCACTCTTTCCTACTTTGATCTGCAACTGTTGCACAACAGTTTCCCTTGGGATAAATACAGTTCTATCTTACCGTACCTTATCTTGTAGAGGGAGCCCTTTGTCAAAATGTGGAAATGGAAGCAGGGGTCCAGGGATATTCATTTTGCCACAGCACCCTTTAGTGAGGAAATCCAGTCATGCTGGGCACAGCAGATAGAACTGTAGGAGTTTGATCTCCACTGTTCAGTGTTATGATCACTATAATTCATTTTCTGTACCTGTGATACATTTTAAAGTAGCATGCATTAGAATTGCTTTAGTTGTAATGTAATACATTTTATTAGAGGAAACACCAGATGTCAAATATGATATTTGACAATTATTAAGCTGCTTTAGAAATAATGAACCTACAGATTGTTTTAACAATTGAGGGAGAAATACTAGATACGGTGCATAATGCAAACTTGTTTTTCACACTTTCAAATTTGTGTTTGTTAGTATGATGCATATCTATACGAATCTAATATGGAAACTTAGTAGCAGCACATGTTTGAATGAATTTAACACCCTTTCTTGCTAAAATGAACACTTACTATTAATTATGAGATCTGAGTAAACACTGAAGCGCCACACAAGGATAAGACTTCTTTGCACAATCCATTCTCATTTCTAATTTATAGATGCATCTATACTCCTGACAGCCAGTAACCATATACACAATTAAATGTTTACTTTACAAAAGGCTAGACAGCTTTTTTAAATTAAATTCTATATTTATATTTTAATGGCCTTAATATCTGAAGGTCTTAAAAGGCATTGAATTCAGTTAGAGTATCTTGATTTGACCACTTTTCAACATACTAGGTTCTTTTCAATTAAGGAACCTCAACTGTCAAATCTTTGCCTCGATAGAGAAAGTGAGTTTTCAAGCTGAAGATTGTATAAAATCAAATTGTAAGACAGGTTAATGATACTTACAATTACCTTTCAAAACAGAGACGAAACAATTGGAAATTAAATGAATTTTTATTTATATAGCACAAAATTACAGAAGTTCCCAGGGCTCTTGTCAAGGGCGGGTCTAGATTGTACCTCTTTAATATTTACAGAGACCCGACAGGAGAGAAAAAACAAAACCCTTTAACAAGCAGAAACCTCGAGCAGAACCAGGATCTGAGAGGGCAGTCGTTGGCCTTGACGGGCTGAGAAACGAAATACAGTAGTACAATGTAGTTCCATAGATTTTAAAGTAGTGGTAATGACAACCCCCCCCAACATTACCACCCTTAAGCTTTACCCTGTAGTGCAAATAATTATTGAATCCATATTTTAACCTAATTACTACTTTAAGCAATCCTTGAACGGCTACTTGAGTTTTACCCATACAGCATACTAAAAAAGCAGGACACCGCAGGGAATTGAACCCCGTTCCGACAAAGTCAGAAGTGCCACCACCGGAGTCTTTTGCTTTTTGTTGCTGTAGCTACGGGCAAAAGCAAAACATGGAGGAACAAAACCAGAAGTTTGTTCCTCCAGGAAAAGAAAACCCTAAAGACACCTGGCTGCTATATTATCCTGTCACCACATGATGATTTCTCTTGGTCACGAGGCTGAAACTAGAAGAAAGACAACTGGTTTCCCCAATCCCAGCATTCCCCAGAACGACAGTATTGGTGTGACGATTTCACAAGATCAACAAAGCCACGATACCAGCATCCCAGATGCTCAAAGCGATTTCCCTTTGCAATTCAGCAGGACTCACGGGTCAAAGCGACGGTGGAGGCTTAGATTACAGCTGTAATGGAAAGAAAACAGACAATTTAAGCCACCCCACCCCCCTCCCACATATAGCCCACATTATACCAATACTCATCCAAATGACCAATGTCAATATGGTTAGCGTTTACCGCAACTGGCGTAGCAGCATTTACAACTATTCTTCCGCAATGATGCTCAGTTCTTCGAAGCGTTAAAAGATTGTACCCTAAAGGTTTGCTGTACCAAGTCCTCCCATGACTCCCTGCAGGGGTTTAAGTCGCCTGGCTCAGTAGCAAGTTAAGTGGAACGAGAAATCTGAAAAGAAGAAAGAAGAGTGTTGCCCGCCCGCCCCCTCCCAAAGGACCCAACCAAATACTACAATGTCTGACAACTTCATGAACATTGTTGTGTATTAAGAATAAAATGTTATGCAGAGCTGGTGTGCATGCAACATAGAGTTACACATTAAAGCCATGGTATGTTAAAAGGAAAAAAATCAAGGGAACCGAAATCACTTAACTTAGCACCCATGAGACTGACGTGATGCAGTATTAGCGAGACAAGCTTGCAGCTCTTGATCTTAATGTGAGTGGATTCTCAGTGTTCCATCACAGGTTAGGCCACCGCAGATGACAAATTAAAGATTTGGGGGGGAAATTTGACCTGAGAAACCAAAAAAGGGGGAAGGAAAAAAGGGCACACACAAAACACAGAGAGCAGGGCTTCTGCGAAGGACGTCGGGGGTTCAGATTTAAGCTCAAGCACACAAGGGGTTGGTACTTCATTCAGGGGCCACACTCATATTCGCTGACAGCTTCCACAGATGGCTTTGCATTCAGAGGCAGGCGAGATCGGAGCGGACAGACGAGCATGATCTGAAACAAAGAATGATCTACACAACACACCCACCACACAATACGCAAAGATTCGAGTTCTACTCATCTTATGGTTTAAGATGCAAAGCAATAGGGCCCCGCGGCCAAAGAGGAATATGCTAGTAAAGCATTGTCGTTACTGATGAATTGAGGTTAACATAAAGCCAGTTCCAAGATGTCATTTTGTCAACTACAACATTGCATAAGTTTATTTTGACAAATTAAGCCAACATCTTACTACGTGCTCCAGGACTTCACTCGTGCTTGAACCAGTCGTGCACTCTGATTTCTGTGAAGAGAAGGAATACGCCCAACCAAAACCAAATGCACAATATAGAACTAAGCAACACATTTGCGCTGCATTTCAGACCAAATAGCTGCGCCATGCGCAACTTTCCTCAGCAACTACAATTTTGGGAACATCGCACAGTTGCGCGATTAAGTAATTTTGTGTGACCAACCTGCCACTTGCACAGTTGCGCGAGGGCTAGCAGCTGAGGGCTAACAGTTCCAATCTGTATACACAAAAACACAACCTCACTCCACTGGTTTAAACTGCGTGTTGGTTGATTTCAAAGGGCAGGATGATTTCTGTGTTGTCCTAGGTTGACTGCCTTCTTCCTTTGGGTTGTTCTGAAAGATCAAAGAGGCAGACAGACACCTGTGCCCCCCCCCACCAAAGTATCATAGAACTGACTATTGTTATCCTTACCCAAATGCTTTACTGCAGATAACGTCAGAATCAATGAAGGTCCATCAAATCTTCCCGTTATCACAAGAGACTGTTAAGCACCGCAGTGCGGTTTCTACAGTCAAGTTGCTTTAAAATTTCAAGAACAATGAGGGCAGTTGAGCCCAGACAAGATAAGTGACCCCCTCTAGGGTTGAGAAAATTCTGCTTTCCAACATCAATATTTGATGGATTCAACTTATCTGCCTCCAATTTCCATTTTGAAAAGGATGTCATTCGAGCCCAGGTCACATCCGTGCTCTACAAAGCTCCAAGCTTTAACCTGAAAAAGCACAAGAAAAGCTCCCCCCACACAAGCCCCCAAAAGAACAAATGCATACCAAATCTGTATTCAATCACAACAAGCTATGCATTTATTATGCAATAAAGAAAATCCTTTACAGATAGTTCACTCATTGTATTATCAATACAAGGCATGGTAACTAATTGCAAAGGAATTGCAATGAAGGCATTTAGCCAGACAATGAATGTTAGGAGAAATGACATTTAGTGACCTTACGTGATGCTCGATGCGCAAGGAAATTGTACATACAATGACTTAGGAGAGTTCCTGATGGTCTCGGGTATTGGAAAGCGCACAGGACACAGCACACTGAAAAATGCAAAGGAAAGAGCCTCTCCCCCACAATACCCCATCCAAAGAAGCAGTACAGAACTACAATTCCTGGCATTACAATACTGCCCTAGCACACGTAGACATAACTGTACGATTATGAATACAATTCATGAAAGATTTTATCTATTTTCCAGAAGAAGCATTTAAATACCGCAAGCCTGACCGCGAGGGAATCCTTCCGTATGAACTGTAGATGTAGGCTTGGGCGTAGATTTTTGAAGGGTGGGCCATATAACTTAATCTGCAAGAGTCAAATACACCCCTCCCAACCCAACAAAGCAACTTGAAGCCAGTACAGAATTACAATGACTTCTAGTAAAGAGACTTGTTACCACACTCCCTGGGAAAACCGAACTTCTTGCTACACCGGGAGACTAGTTTTGAGGTTGCTATCCTGCGAGGCAAAGTGTCCACTTGAATCTTGTTGGGTGCACCTGGATGTTTCTTATTCACGCCGTTTTGCGTTGGTAACATGGAGCTGTGAAGTCTAGGAAGAGACTGATTAACGCCCCACAACCCACCCTCCCGTTACCCAAAAGAAGTGCATGAAAACTCCCCATTTACAACACGTTCCCAATGGAATAGAATGAATAAAGAAGTCTAAATGGATTTATTGAGTAATACCAAGTACCTTCCTACATCTCTTTAAACAGCAGTGGATGCACATGATCCTGATCCATAGCACTATAGTAAATAAGATGAGCTCAGCTTGTACCGAGACGCTAGCACGGGGGGGTTCTTTCGATGATCAGCTTTAGGGGGCCATGCCTGTGGAAAGAAGAACTCGAAACACGTTTTAAATACCCCCCCCCCACCAAAATCTTTACTAGCCAAGATAAACGAATAGAAATTCTCTTTTGATTGCAAAAATGACTATATATAGACAGCATAGGCTGAGTTAATGTACAGGATAGTTACACCCACATGTACATTTCATGCATTAACTCACTGCTCAGGTTAAGAGGTAGATGTAGCTGATCTGTACCACTGAGGCGCAGCTGAAGCACCGAAGGGTTGCTGTACACACATCAAATCGGCCGCGTGGGAGACCATCCACTCTCAACACTCCAATGCCGAAAACTCCTTTTGGGGGGGAAGACCTATCAAAACAAGAGGACTGCCTCTCCCTCCGGTTGGGTGAACTACTTCTGAGCGCAGGGGGGGGTAGAGAAGTCCGATAAGATGGTCCTCTTTCCAGCACACTACCCAAGGCATTCACCACAGCAGACACCATCACACTCATGTCAGCGCACAACAGGGGAGGTGACCATGGTACAAAACGACTTACGCGGCTTACCTGAAAAGAGGAAGAAAGAGCTGTGCGAGAAATTGTGTTCTACAACAGTTGTTTCTAGAAAGTAGCCAAATGCTATGTTACAGAGATACCTCTACCCAATATACAAACCAACGCCTTGTTTTAAACTTGTGACGCTAGAAGACACTTGTGCGCCCTGTCCCACCCTCATCGCTCGCTCGCTGGCTGGCTGGCTGGCTTCCTTGCACTGGAACTGCTGCAACTGCTTCAGCGATGGCCACTCTCTGCTGCTGCTGCTACCCTGCCCTGCGCCTCTGGCTCTGGCTCCCTCTGGTGTACGCTCGACAGCTGCGGCTTCCTGCCCCCTCTGCTTTCCCCTCCACGCCCTCTGGTCCTGTCCTGCCTGGCTCCACTCGGGTCCTCACCCGTGTCCCATGGCCTCGCTCCACGCTGGTCCTGAGATCTTCCTCTAATATCTAAGTCCATTCTTCCTCACAATAACTAAGTCCATTCCTCCCCTTGATAACTCAGTCCATTTCCCAACGTAAAAAACCCCCAAAAAATCTTCCGTCTTCTAAGAATAAAAAAAAAAATTTGATAACTGAAAACAAAAGTCCATACAGAATCATCTGAGCCTGCGGTTCCTTGAGTTACAGCTCTGTAATATAAGCTCTGACTGGTTCCAGGCTGCTTTTAAAACTGCAGTTTTCTTCTGTTATTTCTTTGGTCAAAGGAAATATAATTTGCACCCTTTAAAATTATTACCACTAAAGCAAACATGACTGAATCACTCGAGTGCAACTCGAAGAGAAACAAAAATAAAATAAAAAAAAACCTTACCAAACAATGGTATAGACTGAGGCCAGGGCCCCATTTTAAATCTTTTTAAATAATTGAATTGATTCTTTGGTTTTCAAACAGGCATTTCTTTGTTGTTCGGAGTTTTGATTAATAACGTCCTCTCCTACTTTGTATCTATTGAGGCAGAGACGGGTGCCTGTTCTGGAAGAATCACCGCGTGTCTGCTTTAGCTCCGCTCTGGAAACATTATGACCTTTCTATTCTGAGAGTTGCTCTATGACGACGTCCGTCTACCATCTTAATCCTCCTCAGCGTCTCACTTCACCACCATGGTCATTTCAATCTCGTTGCTTACAACATTTAACGGTGATTTTGTTTAAGTTTTCTTCCTCTTAAACCTTTAGTTATTAAAAGGTATAAAAATAAATAAAATAAAAGATACTTGCGGTCGCTCGGTATAGCTTTGCGGACATTACTAGCCTCGCGGCTGGTAAATTCCTGACCGTTCCCCTTCCATCTTTGTCTGGTTACGTCACGCCTTATTTAAACTATCCAATGAGTAACGTGTACTGTCTGCTACGTCACGGCTCCCATCTTGGGCCAACTACCGTTAGGGGTGGAAAAAACACCTACTTGGATTCGATCCTTTAAAAGATGCATAACAAACCAGGTACGTTGATATTTGATTACGATTATTTTTTATACTGATCGTTATTTTAACGTTAGGTTAACAAGACGAGCGTTAAAGAGTAACGTTTTGAGAAGGAGGCCATTAACATGAGCCTATATTTGGTTCGCTTAGCCTGGCTCTAGCTCGATAGCTAAACAGTTTCGACAAAATAATAACGCTTCGTTTTCGGGATCAAGGCTAATTTACGATGACATTCGCCGACTGAAACGCATAAAAAAACAAAAAGCTTGCAAAAAGTCTAGACTACATCGTTAACCTACAATGCATATCTTGAGATCTATGCCATTTGCGTTTGAAACTGGGCCCAAGTTAAGTTATCACTCATTGGCTGTGATCAAAACACACTAAAGTCAAACACTTCATAAATATCAAGCTAGGTAGACAAAGTCTACATATTTTCAATCTCTACGATCGAATCTCGAAGTATTAAAAGAAAGAAAAAAACAAGAACGGTTTAACCTGCGACGGCCCATACCGCGACGAATGCGTATCGATGTAGTCTGAGTTGAAATGGCGTCACTAGCACTATATATACTGTTTGGGTGGTTCGTCTACGACAAGAGGAGGTATTCATCCGATAAAAAAGTAGTTCCATGTTCACACAAAAATGCTTACAAATGTTGATTACAGCTTTAGAATCGAATTCAAATCCAAAACGTAATAAATCACTAAATATAGAAAAAATAAATTATAAATAGAGCACTCTTGAACACAATTCTAATAAACGAAGAGGTGAGCATATTATAATTGGCCCAGACAAGACAATGAGTGAGTAAAGTGTGATTTAAAAAAAAAGTTTTTAAACTCCCTATTTGGAAATATATGCATCACAAAACAGGGCATTGTACATTACTGTACAATGAAAAAGACCCATTTCCAAGGATACATATAAGTCAAAACAGCTGACGTCACAGAAACGGTTGCGCGGATTAATCTTTACTTGTGTGTAACACGGTCCGACAAACCGGATCAAACTAGAGTTGGGTTGAATTGCCGGATCTAATTCCCCTTTACCGCAATGATATGCTGTTTGTGATTGACGAACAATAGAAAACAGCCAACTCATCTCGTTTAACTTGGATGGCCTACGTTCAGTAACGTGTTTTTTTCTTGTTGGCCGAATGCTTAGTAGTTACCATAAAAGATGCTGGTGCTTGCAGTACTTTTTCATACAAGTATAATGTAGTAGCTATAATGTAGTCATACTAAGCATTCATGTTCAATTCAACCTAAACTCAAGTGATACAGGGTACGTTTTAGCTTAAGAGTGTACGTGATAGAACTAGAAATATCCAGAAGCTTCCAGTGCCATAAAGTGTGTTCCTGTGACAAGGTGGAAAATTACCAGCCCTGAAAGGCCAAAATGGGAGTTAATTCTGTTCACCAGCAGAGGGTGCCTGGTGCAGCAAAAAGACGTGCCATTTGTCACGTCTGTCCCTGTGCGTGAAATCTCCCTGTGTCCCCACGTGTGTTCTCATCTGCTTAACTGATTTTCAACATTGATTACAGTACCCAGGACAAGCCCGGGCAACTTCTCTTATGTAACTATTCTCATGATAGTTATATGCCATTGATCACAAACAGCAGTGTGGGGAGTTTTTCTCTGCATGAGTTTTCAGCCCCTCCCAATCTCAAAGAATAGATTTTTTCCCATTTGTTAGGCAGGAGGTAGTCAGTGCCACACACATTAGAAAAAGAGGCTTCTTTCATGTGTTAACCATGCCACACCCGGGCCATTTGCTACATGTTAATCAAATCCTCTGTGTGATACTTGCATATCAAGGAAGGAGATGTTCTCAGTTTGCATTGAGTGACTCAGATTGTGTTAGTAGTTGTGAAGCGTATTCAGGAGTGACAATGATTAGGAGGTTTTTGTAAGTAGACATCACAGCTGGATCAGAAGTGGAGCTGTGACACTTGAAATAAAGCACACCACAAAACTGTTAATTAGAAAACGTTACAAACAAGAGTGTTCAGGCTAACACAGCAAATTAAGTATCTGACTAATCAAAATTTTGCACAAAGTAATAAAATTGTATGACATAATCTCTGATTGCAAATGACACATTTACATCCTCCCTTGGTATATCGTCATATCGCCCACCCCTCATGAATGTATTTATGTAGGCCTCGGCCAGATGGTAGCAGGAAACCTCTCAAAACCAACGGGGCAGCTGAGGGCAGTTCAATAGATGTGGTTGGTGCTCCTGTCTGCTTTTTGTATATTAATAACAATAGTGGAAAACTGTTGGAGCTGAAAAAGTTGAAGCTCGAGGCAGCACAAACATATGGGCAAACCCCACTTCTACAAGTTATATCAGTGGGTTGAATGGATCCTGGTATAGATCCCGTCCCACAGGGCTTGGTTCGATTGCCTCCTGCACGAGGACAAAGCTGGTTCAATGTGTCCCCAGCTGTTACATCAGGCGTGATGCAAAATCAAGCCAACATCCTGGAATTCATACATTCCTGCTCACGAGCCGTGATTGCATTATTCCGCAGCCAGCCGCTGAGGGAGACAAACTCATTTATGTAAGTAGAAACAATCCAACAACAGGATACTTTGCTGAAACACTTGGAGATTTATCTTCTGTAGAGACTAGAGACTAGCAAACAGAGTGAGGTCTGAACCCCTAATTAGTTAGCTTAGAATATAATTTTTGTCCAGAATACCTCACCACGTGCTGTACCTATTTTTTGTGTCAGAAACCCCAGTAGTTTACGGCCTGGTATGATAATCACTGCAGCCGACGTAGACAGATAAGTTTAGCCTTATAGAGAAAAAGATCCTAAAAGAACACCAGAGCTGCAGCAGCAGAGGAAATAGCTGAGTACCAATACGGATCACCGTCAGCCCAACCAGGACGGCATCCACAGCCTCCCGACAGGTGATGGATACGTTTTTTAAGCCTGTTCACAGCCCCTCTGGCATGGACGAGATCAAGACGCGGAGCCATCACCACCGTCATCCCCTTCACCATCACCAAGACCCTCAGTCACACAGGTAGGACGGTTTATTCCAGTCTGACAGATTTATATTCATGTCTAATGGAAGAAGACTTGTTAAGAAATAAAAGGTACATGCATCCTGAAATTTGCCTTTATCGAGCAAAAGCTACATATGAGGGCTTCCGCATTGTGAAATCAAATTTACTGGTTCTGGCAATAGTTTTAACTTCTAAGTGTGCACTATTAAACTACTATATAATACCGTACATGTTATGTGTGTGCACATCTATACTCATACTGACTGGCACAGAGGCATCAATAAAGTTGCTCATATTCCTGTGTCCTTGTAGGTACACAAGTTTTGATGACACAGACAGAAATACAGATGAAAGCCATGGGCACCCCCGCCACCATCAACACGGTCGCTATCTCCATGGCAGCCCTCAACACGATGCCCACCATCATCATCAAACTCAGCAGTTTCACCACAGCCAAGAGAATGAGATACTTTACAGCCACGACCCACACGTAACTCTCTCCAGGGCCTCTTCCTCTTCCCTCTCCTCCTCCTCCTCTTCCTCCTCCTCTTTTTCCTCCTGGCACACAGAGGCAAGTGCAAATGATCCCTTCTCTCTGCGTCATGCTGAGCAGCCACAGCATTCCCTGTCCTGCTCCAACATCACTGATGTGCGCAGATGTTCCAGGGAAGACGACAGCAGCAAGCACGGCAAAAATGGCAGCGTTCGTAGTGAGTTACGTGGGAGCTCACAAAAGAGGGGAAAGCGTGGGTTTTCTACTCTTGACCGAGGTCAAAGCAGAAGTGATGAAGCCCTTCTGCAGGGTAATGAAAGTGATCTTGGAGGAGCACAATCCAGGGTACCACACATAAATTATGGACCTCTGTATAAGACAGCTAGTCTGAACCAAAGCCTGGCTTTCGGCGAGGAGGACATTCACTTACGGGTCTCCAGGGCCCCCAAGCGAGCAGTGTCCTCCAACCAGCTGCCCGGAAAAGGCATCCTCAAAAACAAGGAGCCTCTTACTGACATTCGCAAGGCCAAGTCAATGGAGGTGTTGTCCCCAAGAGTTTCCAAAGGACAAGATCCCAGTGGACAGAAGGAGAAAGGGATCACTCAAGTTGAGATGGAGCAAGCCAGGACAAATTTTGTGCAGGGAAAGTTGCAATTCTCAGCCTTTCTAGATGAGATTACAAAACAGGTTATAAGTCCCTCTGCTCTCACCATCCTGGGCGTGAACAATAATAAAACAGCTGGGAATACACCTGCCCCAGATCAAATACTTGGCCCGGTCAAGCCTCAGCTCCCACCCAAGAAGCACAGAGAGAGCTCAGGGGAGGAGAGGGAGCAGCATCCGAAACAGCTCAGCAGACAGGAGAAAGCAGCTCACAGCGGGAGTCGGAAACACTCCGACAGCTCCAACCCCGACAAATTGATCTCATATGCAGCTAAGAACTACCAGGGTAGCCCCCCGCCTCACCATTACCCCTGCTCTCCCAGCCACAATGCTCACCATGGAAGCAGCCACAAAGACAGGAGGCCGTCGCCTGCTGGAAGCTCCATGTCAGGGGACAGATATGGTAGATGTGGCCCTCAGCTCACAGATGACACCAGCACCAGCCCTGAACCCAGCCAGCCCAAACAGTGCCACCACCGCAAACAGCAGCCCACCGCCTCTCACAGTCAACATACCCAACACTTCCCTCAGCACCAGCTTCAACAGGCGCACCCTGGTCTTGGGCATCGAGGTCCCCCCAGCTCCCCTCCATCCTCGGCCCAGGGTGTAGCTCTAGGCCTGGGATCTGAATCTTCATCCACAAAATCTGATTCACCCAGGGCCAGAGAAACATCCTCCACAGCTACCAGCCACAGCTCGGAGCAGAGTGGTCAGCACAATTCACAGCACTCTAAAAAACGCTGGGTAGGTTCACTTTAAAAGTATTCTAACAGAGTACAATAATATGAGACAGGAAAGAAAGGAGTGAAGGGAGATTTCAGGCCTCAGATTATGAATGTGAAAGTGAAGCGAATACCTTTCAGTTTAGAAAAGTCAGCAAACATGAATGAAAACATGTTTTGGTTGATAACATCATGGTTAATGATGTTAATAAGTTGTATTTCAACACATAAGCTTGTCTACTGATCATTTTCCACCCTTAAGGGCAGAAATTATTCATAAAAATGTTTTGGTTGTTAACATCATGGCTGAAAACATGTCTACAGAAGGCTTCTTTAATAAGCTTGTTTAATAAGATTGTTTGCCAATCTTCGAGGATCACAGTGGAAATAAGTCAGAATAAGTGACAAATAAGTTTGGAGTTATCACTAAGTTATACATCTTGGTCAGCTAATATCATTTATTTATATTCATTCATGTGATATGTAGTGATTTCAAAACGTTCATCAAATGAAATCAATGCATTTTAACAAAAGGATAGAGACAGCTTAGCACTAAGCCACACATTGCCTTCAAATGGGGCATTTGTGAGAAGGACATTAATCAAATTAGTGTTATATAAAAATGTATTGCTTCAAGATATGTAAAAAGGGAATGTTTCAAACTATGCTGCAACATTGCTTCTATATATCACATTTTGTGCCACCGTAATGTCGATATTTTGTGTCTGATGTATTTGGGTCTCATCGTGAGTCAGGCTCCTGAAAAAGAAATCTGAAGGCACAGCAGTGCACTGAAGGGAAGAAAAACCTGCGTAGAAAGAACAGGCTGAGCATAAAGGGAGAGCTACAACTACTGTCTTGCAGAGGCAGTGTAGCTGAGTCACAGGCTGTGTGGGACGTGTGTCAAACACTACGCATTGCAAGCTGAGTCATTCTTCAGCAATGCAGCAGATGATAGTCTCTTGTTTTTAGGGGAAACTCCCTTTGAAACTACCTGATTTATCCATTCACATGGTATAATTGTTCTCAAGGCTTAGCCGTGAGCTACTGAATGTTCTGTGGCCTATTAATGTAGGCAGAGAAAGTGACAACACACATCTACTGAGACACACCTCTCACACTAGCTCACAGTAGCAACCAGCACTAAGCAAAATGTGAGAGTGAGTTGGTTGGATATGAGCAAGTATCATGTTGCTTCTTATGCAAGAATCTGCTCAGGCTTACACTCTCTTGTACTAATAAACACACACACACACACACACACACACACACACACACACACTATTACATAACATTGCCTTTTTCATGTGTTGCTGTGTCGAGTTTTTCTTGTCAAGTTAAAGTTCATTGCATTCCCACATAGACACACATACATCTAAAGAACCACACACACATACAAGGGGGAAGATCCCAGCTACAGTTTAGCTAACTAATCAATTAGAGTCCATTTCCGGGCATAGATCTACCATAACTCAATAGTTTATTCAATCTGTCATGTCCTCAGTAATGGACTGATGACTCATCCTGGGCGTATTCTGCCTTTTACGCAATGCGTGCTGGGCCAGGCTGCAGCTACCAACAACCCTAAATAATAATAAGTATTTATACAAAATATATGGATGAAAGGATGCATGTGAAGCCCGTATTTTTACTATGTATTGTTCTTGCCTGGAATCAGTCCTGAACTGCTAATCTTGCTTATATCGCCCGGCAAATTTAGGGACTCCTATCAGCAACATTAAACTGTTTTGTTGGATGTTTAAATATCTACAATGCATGTTGTATTTGGACAGTGACGTGTTTTTCATTGTTTTGGCTTTACTCCAGCACAACGGAATTCAGATTAAGCAATGATTATGAGGATGAATTTCTGACGTTCAACAAAGGTGCTTAGGGAGTGTCCACATTCATATTGGGTTAACAGACATATGTCGTCCATGTACAACAATGGCATTGGGATGTGGATGTTAACACCCTCAAATAAAAACTGAACGCCGCTGTTTCATTTTCAGTTCAGTGTGCTGGAGTGCAGTGTCAAAACAGGGCGCTCCAAATACTTATGGATCGCACTGCATGTTTGCACTGTATGAAAAGTCTAGTATTATATCATAAATGACCTAATGTCTCCTGTATTTTATGAGTATTATTCACTTTTCTCTTATCCCTCTTTTATTCCTTTTCTAGGACGCACTGTGTGATGCCGACCATCTCCAGTAAGTGTCTAATATTTTCCTCTCTGCTGTCTCATTCTGTTCTCTCTCTGTCTATCTTGTGATGGGTCAGTGGTTATTGATCACACTAATGAGAATGCTCTCTCCCCCCACTACTGTTTTACAGAAGGAGGTGTTGTTATGGAACTCATTTATATAACCATCTCTCTGTTGTTGGTAATAAGAATATGTGACAGAGAAACTAAAGAGAGGTAGAACAAAATAACACAAGAACCAAATGAAAACCCACCTAGAGGTCATACATAAAGCACATGTCCATTGATGCAATCTTTCCAGAGTATTACTCTAATATTATTTGGGCACAGATAATTTAATCCTTTGAGTTTTTGTTGTTTTGTTTTAAAACAACATACATGCTGAAGTGCTGATTGCCAGTCCTCTGTAGCTTTATAGCTAAAATAGTGCTATCTAGCACACATCCTATGGCAGCCATCTTTGTAGTGTTTGTTTGAGAGTCAAAGCCCTTTTTCTAAAGGTATTTGTTATGTGTAGTATTTATGTGTAGTAATGAAGTTTGATATCAAAATGATAAAATGTGGCACCAAGAAAAGTATCTTAAAATTGATTTTTTTAAATTAGTTTGGCCATGCATAATGAATAGATTCCCAAAATGGAGGCATATGAGAGAAGGCCTCACCTTGAATTGTTCTTGAGGGCATTACTGTGACAAATGGATCTTGATTTCATATTAACGATATTTATGTAATATATTTAAAACAGTAAACAGTAAAATATTGCTCTGGATCCAAGAAGGCAACACCCTAGGATGACTATATTTTGTGCCAAAACTCCATGTCCCATCATTCCTCTGTGTTCAGGGCGCTGCAGGAGGAGAACACAGACCTTCACCAGAACCTGCTGCAGACTGTGGTTTGCATTGAGAGTCTGGAGGTGGAGTTGCAGAGGACAAGGGATGAGCTCAGCCATGTCAAGGAGAAATATAAAAGGTTTGGGATCATAAACAGATTAGAATTTAACATATGTGATGGATTAACTTTGCTTATATGCCTATGACTTGTATGCACAAATAAACAATGATGATTACATGGGGCAAGAAAATGAAGGACAACGAGAGGGAAATGGTGTGATGTGTGCACACATATTGACTCCAGAATCAATAGTGAACCTATGGCTGTACATAACAGTTTCTATAGATAAATTGATCCATGGAACATAAAGGCCACACATCTTCCCCTGTGTATCTCTGTGGGTGATGCAGTGACTGATTTCCCCTTGGTCAACAGAGACAGGGGGACTCAAGGCATCTGTCTTGTCCCTTCACACTCACCAGTGAGACTCCTGTCAAGCCTGTATTTATCACCCAACACCCGCTGCAGCCCAGCAGGCACATACCACACATTCTTCAACAGAATGGAGCAACTGGACTGAATGGTCACCTCCCGCTGGGCTCCAGTTTGGTGTCAGCTGTTAAATATTCACTAGGAGAGTTTGATGCTTCTACCTGGCCTGACAAACCACTGTCTTTAACCCTAGATAAAAGATAATAACATGGTGATAGAGTGGGTGTGAGTATGTAGAAATAATACTACGATCTTATAGCATTGAAGTTTTATGGTTGTCTTTTCTTCATTCTTCGTTGTGTCTTATAGCCTTCTAGAAACCCACACTGGGACGAAGCAGGCCAATAACTTGCTGGGGGAACAGCTGCACATAGCGGTGAGAAAACCTGCATGGAATGGAAATAAGATTGGGGAAGCCACGGGCAGAACAATAACAGAGGGATGTTGTCTCACTGCATTCACAAACAATGAGCCACTTTCATGTAAATGTCACCCTTTTGAATGCCTTGGTATGTGTGTGTGTGTGTGCGCAGTCAGAGAGCCTGAGCAGTGAGAGGAAGTACCTACTAAACCTTGTGTCCCAGCTGAGCTCAGAGTTGGAGGATGCCCACAGAACCATGGCAGCCCTCGAGAACATCAATGTGAGCACAGTGCCATCTACTGGACATCCATGCACACTTCCACATATAGTAGATGTCAACGGATAGCAAACATTTCACTAAACACATTATTAGGATGGATCAGTCTCATTTAATCCTTGGTTACATGGGTCATTTCAGTATTTTAATGTTATTATTATTATTTAATATTATGAAACCACATGTGTCCCTATTTTCACAAACGTGTTTAAGGTGCAGGTGGGAGGGGGCCCAGTGTCTCATGATCTGTTCATGTAATGTATAGAAACAGAGATTTCACTGCAGCCCTGGTCTAACATATATTTTAAAAATAGCTGAGGTAATTACAGCTGAAAGAGATGGATTGTAGAGATTTATAAAGTGATGTTTCTTCTTCTTCTTTTGCATGGAGTTAATGTTCGTGTTTGGTGTCCCAACCTCAGGTGCCGTGCTTGATAAAGGAGTTATTGGAGAAGCACTTTGGTTCAACTGAGGCCATACAGAAGTTTGTGACGACTTCTGCTCCAATCTGCCATTCGGCCACTTCTCCACAAGTAGACGGCCAATCCCACAACCCTAAAGTGGAAGAGGCAGCACGTGATTGGTTGAAGAAATCAGAGGCAGGTTCGCAGAGGGTCACAGCCTTCATACCTTTTAAACAGGGAGTGTCGACAGCAGGAATTGAAGGCAGTCCCTCAGGCCAGCACGAGTCCAGGCACAGCCCACCTTTCTCTGTAGCTGACATCAGCACTGCAATATATAAGAAAATGGCTGCCAGTTATGCTGCCAGACCGAAACCTCTCTATCCCCAAAACCAACAGCAGCTTCCCCTGAACACTAACTATGCTAACACCCCTCCAAACCTCTCGCAGGCCCATGTGGGTGGTGGCAGCTGGGGTGGGACAGAAGAGGTGAAGGTAACACTTTTGGAGCAGGACATTGTGGATGTGACCTCCATGTCAGCCCAGCAGATCCTGGATGAGTTCATGCAGCAACTGCAGACCCATAAGGAGGCAAGTGGAGCGAAGGAGCAACAGGGCGGGCAGGAGTGGGTGGCAGGAGCAGAATAAATAAATAAAAAGGCAAAGTCCTATATGTCATTGATGTCTGATGCAAACATTGTATCCCTAAACTAGCGGATCTGCTGAAGCTGAGACGATCCGTTTTTTGGCTGGTGTTTAATGTGCTTTTAGATGCTCAAATAACTTGATAAAAAATAATTCATAGAGGAAAAGAGAGGAAAATATTCTTCACTGTTGAAACATAGAAATGTCCAAAATTGAACATACAAGAGTTTCTCACACACACACACACACACACACACACACACACACACACACACACACACACACACACACACAAAAGTCAAAGAAAAAAAAGTTAGCAACAGATCAATTAAATGCCAACATATTTTAAAGATAAGATAAGTTATTTATCTTCTCTCAAATATTTTAGATAATATACAATATGTATTTATAATAATTATAATTATAGCAAACTATTTCCAAGTATGTTTTATGAATATATTTTCCTTTGAACTGTAATTTCATTTAATTAATTACTATATCTGTTACCATAACCTGTTACCCCGTAATGTCCTCCCAAATTAACAGAGAGAAATAAAATGTCCTCTGCATACAAAGTCTCCTTTTTCACTGTTGACTGAGGGTCAAATTAGCCTCTGCACAAGATGCCCGTGAAGAGATTAAATGACAGAAAACTCATCCAGCATTGTGTGTCAATAGACGTCAAGTTGATGTGAAAAATCACCTTTTAAAAGACAGCTCAACAGCTAAGGTTGACCCTGTAAACAAGTGCAATGAAAGGCAAGGTTTTAGAAAGTAGGAGACAACAAGGACTTCTGTTAAATGGGTTCTTAAGAATAACAGGTCTGAGGAAAATATATAGCATTATTCAACAACTGTTGTCTCTTTTCAGGGTTTTTAAATTACATTTTATGTGAGATGGCTGAGCTATCAATTGATATAATTCAATGAATGATTGAATTGAATGACAATACTGACCTGAAAATTATATGCTAACAACCTTTTCAAATCCAGCGCGGTGCTGAGAGCTTCTGCTCTCCTACACTTAAGTAAGTTAATAATAACTCTCTTTCAACAACCATCAATGTCAACATCAATGAAAAATGTTTTATTTCTACATTTATTAATACTAACTCAACCGGGCAGAAATACCTCCTAGTTTTTAGTTTTTACACAGACATAATCTTATTGGTGTTTCCTCACCTTTATTCATTTCTAATTTCTAATATTTGTGCTGTATGTTTGTGAAGAAAAACTCTTGATGTGAAGTAAGCAGATCATTTACTGAAATTCAGAACAGATGAAGGAAAACTGCTCTTGGCCTGATATTAAGCTGATATAAAGAAGAAAGATTATTTACTGACTTATGTGAAATATAATTTTAAAGTAGTAGAAAATGTAAAATGTATTATTGTGTGTGCAGAGATTTGTGTACATTTTTATTGTCTCTGTGTATGTGTTTATATGATGCAGCATTAAATGTGGTGGCCCTTCCTTTCTGAAATATAATGAGGTAGATGTTTTGATGTAGATGTTTGATGAAAGATGTGCAGTTAAGAGACATGAAGTTGTAATTATATGAAGGTATTGTGTCAGTGTAGATTGGATAGAGTGCAGCAGCAACATATTCATGTTATTTTAATGTTTATAGCCCGCATCTTTCATCTGTGTAGACTCTGCCCTCTGAATTATGTAACTATGAATACTGCTTGTCAATTCAACATGTAACTGTGTCATTACAGCTGCTCTACCAATAAAAATAATCATCTTAAATTAATGCAACATCTCAGACATGGTTTCATTATTCATGATTCTCTTTCTTCTTGTCAACTTCAAACAGCATAAAGAATAATCTCTCTTTATGCAACAAACAACACAGAGACAGCGTTGCTATTCTTAGACCCTTCATATTTAATATAAACTGCACAACATTTTTTATATTTGTCCTCAATTTGGTGCAAGAAAGAAATGTTGAGATCTCAAAAGTCCCCAACAATTTTCCCCCGAGGGCCTCGAATATCCATTTAGTTTTAATTGTTAAGACCAACATTTCCATCTCTGCCACTAGAGGGCTGAACATGTTTGCCCATAATGCCAATTTGAGCAAATCTCTCAATCAATCTCACTATTTCAAGACATCGCTGGAAAAACGATCAGTGGTAGTGCAGTAAAATAACTTTTAGTGGACAATTCATAGACATGAGGTGAGAGTTTGATTTAGCTTTCTGTTTGAAGAGCTGGAAACACAAGACTGGCTTCAACCTAACTATAGCTCACTCTCAAGCTGCCATAAATACTTATAATAACAGTTTAATCCTATTGATCCAGCCCCACCAACCTCCCTCCATGATGCAGTGTATTCATAATCCCATACAAGCATAACTCTCCTCTCCAGTGTCTTCCTTCCTGCTCTCTCTCTCTCCTGCTCCCCCCTCCCTCCCTTCCAAAACAACCGGTCGAGGCAGATGACCGCCCACCTAGAGCCTGATTCTGGTTCTGGTTCTGGTTCTGCTCGAGGTTTCTACCTGTTAAAAGGGAATTTTTTCGTTGCCATTGTCGCGTAGTGTTTGCTCGTGGTGGGAATGTTGGGTCTCTGTAAATATAAGAGTTGGTCACGACCTGCTCTATACGAAAACGTGCCCTGAGATTATTTTCTTATGATATGGCGCAATATAAATAAAATAAATTTGTATTGAAACTTTCACTTTACATGACCTAGCCTCTGCTTAACCAAAGAGACATTTCGTCTCTAAATCTCTCAGGTTGTTTCATCTAATAAACAGTTCAAAATTATACAATAACACACACACACACACACACACAAAACTAACATTAGAGGAAATTCCCCAAAATCTATACAGTTTCAGTATCAGAACTTTGTTTTGTCTTCATTCCTCCTCCTGTTAATCAACCTAGGAGCCCTCAGATTTATGTTGTGACCCTTTGGAGCAGCGTCGTCTGCCAGAGGACTAAACTCCCTCACTGTGTATAAAGTAGTTACAACTAGCTCCTCCATGAAAAGTATTTACAGTCTACATATATAATAATAAAACAGTCACTGGGGTCATTTTTCTGCAAAATGAATACTGATATTATATTTAGCTAATTGTAGTACTGTACTTTTACTTAAGTGGGAGTTTGATTGCAGGACTTTTACTTTGACTATTTTTACATTGTGGTATTGGTACTTTTACTTAAATGAATGACCTGAGTACTTCTTCAAACCATCACCATTTGTGAACACTAAAGCTCAAACATGGGAGTTTTGCGCCTGTTTCCATTTATCTTTCTCTCCTCTTACTACATGGCTTTGCCTTGTGATACCTATAAAACATTCAGTTCTGTTGACAGTAAATTAGATTTGCTTATTCATTGTCAGACACTCCCACATCTCATGATACTGCTACCATTTAGCCTTGGCTAACTATTTCTATATCTATTCTGTCTCTGAGGCATCCATAATCAGCCTGTGCTGATAAGTTCCAGGTAAGTCCACCTGTCATAAGAGTCCAATAGTCCCTCCCATACTACGTGTCTATCAGAACAAGTTTGCTGATCAGACACTGGCCTGCTTTCCCATTGGCCCTTGGACTTTAATAGGATCCCAGGGACTCGGTTGGGGGGATTATGGCTCCAAACTCTCGACTTTGGCCAGTCTCTGTGTCCTCCAACCATGGGTACAGCGGTTTAGGGGGGTGCCGCACATGCACAAACCCAGAGGGGCGCCATCAAAAGACAACATCACGTGAAGAGGACGAAATCGTTGGTTTCAGCTTGAGGAGGGGGCTTCGGCTGTGTGACCAATCAATTTGAGGGGAAAACCTTTCATATCTGGAAAAACGAATATTTCTTTTCTTCAATACCTCTTTATTTGACAATTTACTCACGCATTACCGTGGTTTTGCTGCACTGATTTGGATTATAAAAAACGTTTTGGGGACAATTTCAGCATCCAAGTGAAAGCTTTTGGATTATCTTCTGAGGTCGACTGTGTCCTTTACCATCAAAGGGATCTACCTGCTTATCCCCTCCACCTGGAACAACTTAGATGAGCTCAACTCATAACTGCTAATAACTCAACAAACAACAAGTGCAAGGCCTGCATCGACCACTGTATTTCTGCAACACTGAAAGCACAGGGGTTTGTGTCTTTACATGCAGCTGGCTTCCTCTGGATTGATACTTTTTTGGAACATTTTTGACCAGAATTTAACTCCTTCCTCTTCTCCTCCTCTTCCTCTTACTTTCCCCTCCTGTCTTTGTGCTGATCGGTGCATGGTAGTGAGCCATGGTGCTGTTGAAGATGAAGTTCACCCAGCAGCGACGGGTGCGTCTGGCCCAGGGCCTGTGGCTGCTATCCTGGCTGGCAGTGATGTGCGGGAGCTTCATCTTTTGTCTGGGGGTTTACCTTAAGACAGAGCTCATCCGTAGGGACGAGGTAGAGTCAGGGAAACATTCTCACACTTATACACAAATGCACACGAATTAATGCAATGCCAAGTTAAAGACCAGAGGGGTCAAGTCTAAAAACCCTGGCGTGAAATACACAAACATGAGTTTATATGCTCAGACATGTATCTTTACTCATGGTTGTTTACTGAGTCTGCTGTGCTGCTGCTTATCAGTGACTTTTTTTCAAACTTAGCTCTACATCTTAATGAACAAATACAAACACACAGCACACAAAATACAAGTGTAAATATACACAGTGACACTCAATGACACATTCCTGCATGTTAAGTCATGAGGACGTAGTGTACTGAAATGCTTTTTAAAAAAAATCTAAATTTCTTTTCAAAGTCATTGGCGTTCAGTGTGTTTTGAATTTAGGTAACGTGACCTGCAGGTGAAGGTCATGACCTCTTCAAGACTGGTGCTATTATACAAGCCAACCAGTCATTGGGCCATATTGATTCCTGATTGATTTGGATTGGTTGGATGTGTTGATATCCAGTGGGCCACACAGGAAAGCTGCAGGCCATGAACACATGCTCAGATACTTATTGATCTCCAGTGAGAGAACCAGATTTTATAATCTCTTAGTTGTGTAGCAAAGATTTGTTGAGTTAGAGATGGCTTAGATGAGTGGCCAACAAAATTGTGTCAGGAAGCTAAAGGATCTTACAGAATGATTATTTAGACAGTTTGTTTTTTTACTTAACTTGGACAGATCATTGACAGCTCTGATTATTCAACATACATTGAAAAGTATTTTGAGCATCCAGAAGTTGGGATCTGTTGTCCTAGTTGCCACAGATGGCTTGATAAATATTACAGAATGATTATGTTGTATTATGAAGTTGGAATTGTTAGGCTGAGTTTTTAAATGGTCATTTTAAAACAACAATGGAGCAAAGGTCCTTTTTTACGGCTGACAGACTTTTGACAACTCAGCCAATAATAAACTCAGTCCATAATTGACTTTTGCTGTAACCAGGGCAATTAATTAAATTTATCATAATATTGCCATACAGACTTTGCATCCAGTATATCAAGAGCTAATTGAATCACTTGGCTGCCAAGGTCATTTCTAGAATAGAAAAGGCAAATTGAATGCAGGATTATTACCTGCTAAAGTGGGTAGAGGAAATGACAAAGTGACCTGCAGTTGGCTGCTGCTCTTATCTTTGACTGTTCTCTTCCTTTCTTGAGGTGATGGAAAACACAGAGATCCATGTGGTGCCCAACCTCCTGATGATAGTGGGCCTGGCCTCAATCGGCACTAACTGGGTTGCCAGTCGTGTATGTCAGGACTCCTTGGACGCAAGCCGCTTCCCCCGTTGGAAAGTTCTCCTTCTGGCCTGGTTTGTTGTAGCTGCACTGCTCTGTTGTCTGCTCATCGCCGTTGTGGTGCTCAGCTATGCCCTGCAAGGACGACTGGAGGAGTCACTGAAGGTGGGGTCACTAGGCTGGGGAATGATTGGAGGGTCACTGGTCAAGTGATAGAGTAGTTGTCAGTATGGTCTTGTGGTGAGGAGGTCTGATCCTCCAGCAAAACACAAAACGACACCTGATCCCCACAAAATTCTTGTGACTGAAAGAGACAGCTGACTGTCGAAAAAGAAAGATGAAAATGATAGAGTTTTATGATATTTGGGCAAGAAAGAAAAGGGCTATCCCATATTCTTGTCAATTGAGCAATGGGTGCAGATACGAATTTCAAATATAGAAACAGAAAAGAAAATTAAACAAAATCTTACAAACAGAGCAAAACTGTGTGTGTCTTTAAACAACACATACTTTAAAATGTATTTCTGAAAGCACTTAACCAGCAATACATTAAAGGACCTTAACTTATTTGGTTGAAACCAGAAAAATCTGCCCTCAAAATTAAGAGTTTTCAGATCTTTATGGGTTGTCAATGAATTCCTTTACAATGTGGAAGAATCTGACCAATAAACTGGACATCATTTATTAAACACAGGTTTCAAGTTAGACTGAAAATCTCTGTGTTGATGGATAGAAACAGGAAACAGCTGCATATTTCACATACAGTGCAGTAAAACCAGTCTCAAAATCATCAAATACGAGATCACTTTTCTCTCTGCACTGTCAGGTCGGCCTGAGGAATGGTATTAGGTTCTACAAGGACACAGACGTGCCGGGCCGCTGTTTTCAGAAAGAGACCATCGATCGTCTGCAAATGGAGTTTCGCTGTTGTGGAAACAGCAACTTCAGGGATTGGTTTGAAGTTCAGTGGGTCAGCAGCAGATACCTGGACTTCACCTCTAAGGACATCAAGGAGTGAGTGAATCACAATACAGGGATACGCAAATAATGAGACGATGAACTAGAAAGAGAAGAAACTGGACTGATGAGGGATGTACAGGAAAGAAAAGAAAGGGGAATAGAAGGTCTAGATGAATGACAGATAAGCAAACTTCACATCCAAAAGGTCAAACAATATGTTATAGAGGAAGCATTGAGAGACACTGAGAAAAAGAATGATGTGAAGGTAGAGGAGTGTATTAAAAATAGATCTGGCCTTTACTTTTGCAGAGAATGACAGAAATGGATAGAAAGGTTGGTCATGAAGCTGGAATGGAAAGGTTGGTCAAAGATGAGATAAGTGAAAAGGGACACGTAAACAGAAAGGTTATGACATGATGACACTTGTATAGAGGCACTGCTAAGTTAAGTGTATATTGAGCTAAAAGTCAGGCCATGACCTTTCTGAACTGAACGTCTTCTGTGCTTTACCTCCTATAAAATGATTGCACCTTCTTTCTTCTCTTCTTTCCTTCATTTCTTTGTTTTTGCTCTAATTTCTGTCTTTTTCTAATCTGTTTCCATCATCTGTTTGCTCACCGTTCCCTTTCCTCGTCTGTCTCCAGTCGAATCCGGAGTAACGTGGACGGCCGTTACCTATTGGACGGCGTTCCTTTCAGCTGCTGTAACCCCGCCTCCCCTCGCCCTTGCCTGCAGTACCAGCTGACAGATAACAGAGCCCACCACAACTATGAGTTCCAATCAGAGGAACTCAACCTGTACTCCCGCGGCTGCAGACAGGCTCTGGTGGACTACTACATGGGCTTGATGAATTCAACTGGTCCTGGTGTGCTGTCAGTCATCTTAATACAGGTGGGATACATGATGGCATAAACAACAGAATTTAATCTGTAATGAAATAGACTGTATTGTATAGACAGTATTTATCAGAGCATTCATTTATGTGCTTTTGTTTTTAACTGAATATTTAAAGTTCCTCTCATTTTAAATGTGAAACTACAGAAAAAGTATTAAATAATAGTTGTCTACTGACTCACAGAGTGCCATGACAACCAAAATTGATTTTTTTCTTTTAATCAAACATGCACTTTCAGTCCTTTGCCAAATAACAGTATTGATGACACATTCGCTTCAAATAACAAACAACACCTCCGGCTGGAACAGTGTGCTCATACACATGTTTAACAGTGCATCATTACACACTGCCTACAGCTCATCAAACAATCTATATTTTTGAATGTGACAGCTCAGTATGGTGGGTTTTTTTTGTCCACCATGAAGGGAATAGATGGCTGCCTTGTGAAGGCCTCCAGCTGAGCTGTAGACAGTGTCTGATTTTCAAGCACAAAGCCAAAACCTGCTTTGAATCACGAAGCTCGAGATCAAACAAAAAAGGGCAGAAGAAGCATGAGATCAATCTAAAAACATACTGTACAGAACTGACTGTCACAGCTAATTTATTTGGACTGCAGCAGGGTTTACTTGTCATTGTCTGGATATTAACACATTTTATGTAAGCGACTGTATGAAAGTAATATGTGTGGGTGGGGGTGGGGGGGTTGAGCCTTTTTAGAAAAAGAATGTAGACTTTAAGATAGTGATGTGACCTTGACGTTAATATGTTGGTGGAATAATACTTTTATCCCCTTGCAGATTTACAATAAATCTTTCAGGCCCATTATTCCAGAAAAGTGTGAATGTTTTTAATATTGACTCAAACTGACTTTTTTAACTCATCTCCTGCAGTAAAACATAATTATTGATATGATGATTTAGATTGTTCCATGGTCAAAGTGGATCATTTAAATACAAATTGAGTTATGTGCAAAAACGTGCTTCCTTCAAGTTTAGTAATCTCATTGATGACAGTTGGACTCTTTTTGAACATATTTGCAGCCCTGCGTTGTATAGACGTCCTTTTATTGATATCAGTGTTAATACATTTGTAATAAACATTTAGGACCGTTGGAACAGTTGATGCTTCTCTTCAGACATCAGGTTTTGTGAGCCCTAAATCATTTGACCATCTAATTTGGGGATAAACACTGCATGTTGACACTGACTCAAGATGCAGTTTTTACAGCATCTTTATTGCTCCTTTCTGTCCAGATGTCAGTGCTTGTGAGCCTGCGGTTCCTGCAGACGGCCGTGGAAGGAGCCATGGCTCTGGAGGACCCAGAGGGCGACAGTGAGGGTTATCTCTTGGAGAAGGGTGTGAAGGAAACCTTTGAGGACCTCAAAGCCAATGTCCTCCTCATGCTAAAGTTTGCTCAAGTTGACCCCAATGCCGAAGAGTCCCCTGAGGGTGCAGACGCAGAGAAGGCTGCTCCCCCTACTCCTGACAGCTAGAGGGGAAATGTATTTAAATATGAGCTGAGGAGGAAGGGACGTGGAGGGGTGTGTGTGAGGGGGGGTGGTCTGAGGTTTCATGGTTGTGTGAATTGGCTTGTGGCTGATTGAACACCTGGTTTTGATATGTTAAGCTTGATTTACGCTCCACCAATGCTGCAGCCGCAGCTCCCTCGCACTCAGCCAAAAACAAGGCAACGTATGGGAATCTTATCAGGCCCTGCACAGGCACCAGAACTAACATCTCCTCTGTGCAGGACCTTGTGAATGCGTAACCATCAGAGAACTTGTTCAGAAGATGTGTAGTACTTTTTGTTGTAACTAGAGGAGAGTACATTCAGTTTAAATGGATGCCGCATTCACACACACAAACCCACACACACACACGGCACATATTTATCACATTTTGACATTTGGCTTAAATTCACAATAACAAAATGCTAAAGTTCATCCACTGTGCATATGTATTATTCATCTCACAGCTGTAGAGTTTGTACAAAACTGCAATGAAATGCGTAGGAATCTGTTAAAATGGCACATGAATTATATATTAAAAGTAGAAGGTTTTAACTGCTTTGTAGTGTCTGCTTCTTTTTGTACATGTAACATAACACAGGGGCAAATTCCCTGAGTTAGGGTCATATGAGTTCAGCAAAGTTTAGTTGGATTAAGTGTGTGTGTGTGTGTTTGCGTGTAGATGTGCGTGCGAGTGTGCTGCCCTATATGAAGCTGTCATCTTGTCTATTCTGACAGCTCTGAAACAATCGGATAATCCTGATGTCGTTAATCCCAGAACTGCTGCACAAACAGTATCGGCACACACTGACAGCACACAGGAGCACACACCACAGCACACTACACAGATACAACACGTTGGTAATTATTTTATAAAGCAAACAGTTTTTAAATGCTATTTATTTGCACAGAATATATCATGGTGATCTGTCCGAGCAACGGGTTTATCCAATGTGTGCTCATTCTTTTTAAATAAAACTCTATCACAGAATAAGGTCAATGAATGTTTTATTTTCTTCATAAGAAGCAGATAAACATGGTTTCAGTGGTTGCAGAAACACATGTCCTTTAATAATGTTATTATAATGAATAATTGTAAGATTAATTGTAAGATTAGTCACGTCCTTTAAAAATATTACCTATAATTAATAATTCATATAAGTTATTACCTTAGACAAACAAACAAAAGGGAATATATGAAAAAGAAAAAAAATGTAATAAACAAAAAAAGAAAAGAAAAACAGACAAACAAAATCTGCCATTCGAGTCAGTTCGTACCAATGTAAGATCCCCTATAATTACAACATCATCTACAGTCTAATCTCTATTTAGAAAGATTTTTATGTAACAACTATAAACCCATATCCAACTAGAACGAGCCTCTACAAAGTGACAAACGTTGTAGGCTACAGATGACAGAGATAATTCCTTAAAATAGTGTTCACAGTACAGGAAGTGCAGCACTAAAATAAAAGCAGGGCCGCTTGGTTACACCTCGCCGAGTGATTTTGTTGCGGGGAAAATGATGTAATGCGTAATGTATACATAGGTAAATAGAATTTTGATTTTTGAACCACCAGAGCTCGCTATTGCACAGAGCTTGAACCTGGTTCGAGCATGTTTTAATGAGAACAAGGGGCAATACAGGCAACACTACAGCTCTGACAACTTCATGGTTATAACTCAGCATCATTTTCCACGGGAGAGCCAGTAGCCAAGTTATTAAGGAGAAACAACTCTGTGGCGCTGAGTGGGTTTTCTTGTGGAAATAACCTGCTCTGTAAAAAAAAAAAGACTAATTCATATTATCTGTAAATATAGATGTGTAGATACATAACTCGTGTAGGTTTGTCAGTTTTTTAGGCCTGTTAAGATGTCGGCTCAAAAAAAAAAAAAACGTGTGCGTTTTGAAAATTCCGGTGTGGTTTTGCAATGAAACTAACTGTCACAGTGAGAGAGAGAGGAAGAGAGCGAGGTGAGGGAGGGGAAGGGCCGCACAAATGTCAAACTACTTCACTTGACGCAAGATGGATTCTCTCTCTTTGATTCATTATTTACACAGCGTTGATAATGTCTTGTAAGGAAATATTGCAATTAGCCGTCTTCTGTAGTGTTTCACAGCTCTCGTAACACAACAATGGACTCTAACATTATGGAGATAATAGAGGAATTCATGGAAAGTGCGTTGGCGCAATGGGTACGTCATTTATCATTTATCACTTTCAGTTAGAGAAAAGGTCATAATTTCTAGAGGAGAATAAAACAGGCAGATTGTGTAAAAACTGGGGAGAAATCCGCCGTGGACAGCGAACAGTTCTGCAGCAAACCCTACACCTTTCACAAATACTTATGGTATCTTTTAGAGCAGTCTGCGTTCCAGTTCTGTTCACTCAAATAAATATGAATAGAAAATAAGTAGGAGTTGAATAAACAGCAACAAAATAGCCTAGATACCGCTTTCTTGCTTTTGTGTACAGCAAAACAATCACCTCACTTCTCCTTTTGCCAGCTTCCCTTGCCTCTTAATGACCAGCAGCTTTTTGTCTTCTAGCCTTGAAACTTCCGTGTCCTTGGGCTGTTTACGATTTGAAAATAATACAAAGTTATCCACTGTGTAGTCCTTTTGAAGAGACTGTGGTCTCTCATGGTCTTTCTCAAATCCATTGAGGATTTGTTGCATTTGTAACAGACTGAATATCCAGCTGGGTTTTCCACATGGGAAACCAACTGGCCCAAGGGGATTTCTCCCCCTTTCTGGTCAATGAACAGTATTTATATGATGGTGGGGATACTTTGCTGAACCTTGTAGGGATATTCTCTTTATTGTTGCCCTCTTCCAAAGATGGGTTCAGAGGTCAGGTTCAACAGGATGCCAGCAGCCGGTAGAGGTTTGGTATTTGCTCAAGGGCACTTCAGCCGGGAGGTTACTCACTGACACGAGAGCTTTCACCTTGACATCCACTCTTCCACCCTGTTTATCCTGTCGCACAGGGTCTCGAGCTGCTCTGCCTCACCTTATCAGATGAACCAACTCGAGGTTGTTCCTCTGTTTACCGACAGTGCAGTTTTTGAAAGGTGCAGGTGGGAATAAACCTCATTATATTGCAGTTTGCATTAGCACAGTTCTCTTTGCAGAGAGAGAGAGAGAGAGAGACCTTGGCTGCGATCCTGCTTGGCTGCCTGTCACTGTGAAGTGCTTCCCAGTGTGAAAACACAGATCCCACCTGTCCAGACAGGTGCACCGACTCAAGTGGCTTCCTGTGTGAAAATGTTTGCAGCTCTCCATCTCCCTCTTTCTCTCTCTCTCTCTCTGTACCTACTTTCTGCTCCTGTCTCGGCCTTCCTTGTTTTTGTCCACCTGCTGGTACATGCTCTTTTCTCCCATACATGCAAAATAATCCCTCCCTGTCTCTCACAGGTTCAGCTGTTTGAGAATATGGTGGAGAGGGAGGATGGCGTCCAACTCTACAACCAGTACATGGAAGTAAACTCAATTCCCCAGAGTGCCCGGGATCGCTACATGAGGCTGACCAATGGGACTTTCCTCAATGAGGTCATGAGGGTCATGTAAGATCGATCAAGATTTTCTTGCTTCATTGCCTTGCAGCCGTGCACTGGAAATACCAGTAGACAAGGGAAAATAAGACTTAATTTGATGAACATTTCCCAGTCAATCTGTAATGTAAGAGGCCCATTTAAACTTGAAATTCTAAATAAAAATAAAACAGTCTAAAGTGTCAATTGTCAGCCATTTGTGGAAAATGTAATAGAAAACCCCCAAAATATGCAGCAAAAATTGGCCTTGGCCAGTAAAGAAATGTGGAAACAGGCCCACAACCCATTCTCCAATTAAAAGGCCAATTTTTTGAGTGAAAAAAACATTTAGAAGCTTTAAAATAGGTATGTGTGACTTGCTTTTTAGTCACACTAGGAGCATGTCAGTCTATCTCAGCAACTATCAGATGGATTCCCATGAGATTATGCACAGATATTCATGTTTCACAGAGAATGAATCCTACTGACTTTCATGACCCACTGATTTTTAATTGTCCAAGTCTTTGTTTTATGACCAAATGCCTGAAAACATTTCCTTTGTGTTTATTGCTAAATACAGCATGCTAGCATTAGCATTTCTCTCAATACAGCCTCATAAAGCTACTAGCGTGACTGTAGACTTAGTTTTGTTCTTTACTAGATTTCATGTCCAACATCCATTACGTTCCCTTTTGTAGTCTCGCATTGTTCTGCAACCTGTGTGAAAGGATGGCATAAATGTAAGACCCATTTATATTTGCCACAATTGTACAGTTAATCATGAAATGGGGTTCTGCATACTTATCTTCATGTTGAAATTTCAGCAGAATAAAACCTTTTCTCTCTCAACAGGCAAGACAAGATCTTAGTCAGTATTTGCTGAACAGCTGATTAATATGGCTTGACCTAAGCCACGTTATTTCAACAAATAATTGCATGTGGATTCCCACTGCCTGTTTCTTAGGCTCATTAAAATGTTATTCACTCTGCTTAAATGCATCATTGCATAAAGATGTCTCATCTGGAGAGATGTGCTGCTGCTGCTGGGGTGTTTGATCAAGCTGCAGTAAATTTACCGCCGTGTCTTTTCTGTGTTTGTTCCAGAGACCCGAACCCCAAGGTGGAGCAGCTGTACAACAGCGAGAGAGATGACCACGTGCGGAGAGTCCAGAACTTTTCCATTTTAAATCGACATCTCAGGGCCTTCTACCAGGTAGGGGAGGGTCACAGGGGGGAGGAGGGGGAGATGGAGGTGTAACATCACATCATCAGGAGGAAAATCAGCTGTCAACAGGTTTCTCTCAAGAGTTTTAAACATTTCAACTCTCAAATGGATGAAAACCAGAGCAATTAAGCTCTTGCAGTGCTGTTTGATTCCTGACATCACTGTCAACAGACTCTGTGGCGCAACGGTAGCGCGTCTGACTCCAGATCAGAAGGTTGCGTGTTCAAATCACGTCAGGGTCAACTTTGCTTTCTTTGTATGATGGTATAATTGGAGCAAAACATCTAAAGAATATACTTCACATATGTAACAGTAAATTTCTATTCCCAAAGAAAAATGCTTTCCAAACAGCTGAGGCTCATAGAGCAGATTCCAGATTACTTTGTTACGATTTGCCGCTATATATAAAATGGAATTGTCTTTACATTTTTACCTTTATTTAAATGCATTTTTGGGCACTTTTTATAAAAGTAATGCTCTTTCACACCCAACAATCCAAATACTGACCCATTTGTGTTAGCACAGATGTTTTATTAGGCCATAAAGCTGCACTTAGCAGTATTTTATACTAACACTGGATCAAATGACTAATGTAAAAGGTGTCTCTCGTAGATGACAATGAGCCCTATAGAGCTTTTTAATGTCATTTAGCTCATTGTTTTTCATTCATATCCCTCGTTTCTCTCAGCCTTTATGAATTAGCATGAAAATGATGTCGTCTAACATGTTGTAGAAAATTGTCACATGTACTTGAAGAAATATTAGAATTTGATGAGTTTAATACCACTCCCATCTCTGTCTCTTCCACAAGTTGTGAAACTACAGCCTGCAGTCGGCAGGGAAAACAGCTTGACTGACAAAATCCACCTACCAGCATCTTTAAAGCTCACCAATTAACACGTAATTTAGTTTGTTTTATCTGTAAGTGTAAAAGCAATTTCTTGGATATCTGAAGTCAGAGTGCAATAAATAGCACCAGCTAAGGCCACAACTTGTCATTTTTACACTTTACTTTTAGTGGTGATTAAGACAACGAGATGTAACGTGTTAATTAGTGAGTTTAAAATATGCTGATTTATTTTAAAATTTTACCTTTGGACAGAGCAGAGTTTTCAGTCTTTTTGCTAGGCTAATTGGCTGGTAGCTTTAGCCTAGTAAGTAGCAATCTTGTCTCTGACTCTTGGCAGGAAGGAGAATACAGAAAGAAAACGGTTCCCGTGAGTTGTTTTTCATGGTACTTTTATTCTGTGAAAGTAAAACCTCAACAAAGCATAATTGGATATTTTGATACCATGTCAAACTCTAGTAAGACAAGTCATTACACAGAGAGTTAATACTCAGGCAAACCTGTGACAGTCATACAGACTTGGCAATCATTTGGAAATGGTCTGACTCTGGATTGAGCGCCATGTGATGTGTTTTTGAAAAATGTCTCGATTTGCCGTATTTACTTTTCTCTAGCATTTCTAGCCCAAAAAAGTTCTCAACAACTCTGCTGTAATGGCTTTTTTGTGGATGTACTGGAATGACTTCCAGCTCATTATAAATAGAAACATCTTGTAAAAGCGCTGAAATATCCGTCTGAAACATAACTCAGGGCCACACCAAATGGCGAGGGAGAGAGGGTGATGGAGGAGGGCTGGAGAAGCAGTTGTCTAGCTGTAAGGTAGTAAAAACACAGGACAAGAAGAAGCTCAACTCAGTCTCAACACATGTATAGTTTGCCAGAGGATATTGTAGAAAGTTTGAAGTGTATTCAGGGGGTGACGGAGCATTTGCACGAAAGAGCAGATGAAACACAGAAAAATTTCCATCCTCAGAAGACGTGTCCTTGCGTATTATCAGGCAAATGGGGTGAGAGAGAGTGGAGGAGTGGCGAGCTGAATTTTTTAGCTGCAGTTGTGGTAAAGGGATGTGAATAAAAATCTATTAAATAGCAGTATCATGCATTTTAAAATACGCATTGTGGGTGCCTGTGGCATTTGAGGAAATTACGCAATTCTTTCCCTGGAGGATGATTCAAAGGCTGCTGTTCCCATTAAAGAAATCCTCCCCCAGCGCTAGTCAGGTGGACTGAACATGCACTGTTTAGCTTGTCACACAACATAAGGACACGAGCCTACAAGGTTTCACTTCCTAATTTTCAGTGAATCACTAATGTCCCTTGAAAGCTCAGAGCAGCACAAAACCCTCGCGATAATTGGGAGGCTCATATCAGTTGCCATTACACTAGAATTTCACCAGGTGCTCTCAGGGCTGGCTCCTCTGTCGCTGTGGACGTCTAGTTCCACATTTGTCATGGTTTTACTTCTCGCTGTCTTTGGTTGACGTGTGCTGACGAGTGTGTATGTGTGTGTGTGAGATACAATGACGATGTTTGTGGTGGTTGTAAGCCACAGTAACGGTCTGCAGCAGGGTGAGGCTTAATGTTCTCCGCTGTGACCTCAACTTTACTCTAATACAGCTACTGAGCTGCAGTGCCGTGTAGAGGATACAGGCTGAAGGCAGATCACTTTTATACTAAATGCTAATCTACTGTAGAAGTGTGTCAGTTATTATTGAATTTCATGTATTGCATTGTATTCTGTCCTCTTTGTTAAATGTTATTCTGTTTGTTTGTTTCTTTTCTTCTTTTCTATTCTATACCTATCCTGTCTCTTCTATTCTATTCTATGTACTATACTCTACACGACTGTATTCTATTCTGTTATTTCTTATCTATTCTCTTATATCTCTGAGTTGAGACAGTTTTCGGCCTTCTGTTAAAGGGATTTAACATTTTCTCCTGCCTACTAAGTCACTGACCCTTCGCATTTACAGATCTCCGTCCTCAGTAAACCGTGATATTGCCAAGGCTACTGAACATCCAATACAATATGTTTGAATGAACTTAAAACATTAAATCTGGTTTGCGCATGTGCATAATGGCAAAAAATGATGATAATGAACTGTGAGTAGAATAAAATCATTCAAAAAATCATTCAAAATAATAAAATGTGGAATTATTGATAGAAAGATAATTTTGCAGATGGATTTTAATTCTCCACTGCAGCCAGCAGCTTGATGAAACATGTTATCCCAAATTTGGGGGAACTGTATACAACAGCAGAATATTAACTCACTGAGAGGTTGAGGCTAATTCCTTTTTTTTTTTTACTATTATATCACTGGAAAATGTTCTTGAAGTTAACCTTGAGAGAAACTGGCCTGCATGAAAATTATAGCATAGCGCAGATAATTGCACCATTTATTACTCATATTGTTGTCACTTAAGCAGGGCGTATAACCGTACCAAATTAAGATAAAATATACTGCAGGAGGGATTTGATCAAACATCATCCGGGTTTGTGACTGCGTGATGCCGGAGAGGGAATTGTTCATGAAAGGATGTGAGCATGCCAACAACAACAAGCAGCTTGTATATTATTTCTAGTCTGGCTAATCTCTTGCAGAAGTCTGTTTGGCATCATGAACCATGAGCTGCACGATGACCAACACAGAGCTGCAGTGGTTAATATCCCACATGCCCTGAAGGAGCAGAAACTTCAGGTTGGCTGCACATGTCTCTGATGCTAAACTCACACTGGATGGAGTTGCTGAAGGGAGCGCCTGCCTCCTGGTACATTGCCCCTGTCACTGTACAGTTTATAAATTACAGTAAGCAGCAATGAGAGCTGTAATTGTGACTTGTTTCTGTACTCTGGTGATTGTGCATCGATGGATCGCAGGAGGATGTGAACAGGCTTTCAGAGCAGTTGGGGAAGGAGCTAGCCAGCATCTGAAACGTTTTTAATTAACAGGAAGATTGTTTTTTGGAGTGTGAGACCAAGTAAAGTAATAAAGTATCAGGCTGATGACTTTGCTGAAATTATTTTAGCCTGCTACACTGTGTTGCACTAGATGGCATTGTAGTAGAAGCTGCATGTCCACATGACAAATACTTGTTTTTGCTGCCAGTAAAGCCAGGTTTCTGGCCAGGGGAACATGAGGTGTTTGCCATCCAGCTCTATTCAGCGTTGTTTAGAATCTGCCAGAAGATTTGTCCAAGATCTTGAAACACAAACTACAACTCGCTGAAACAAGCTGACCACAGTGTTGGTGGGCTTTCTGCTATTCCTGATTCACCCCATTTTATCTGTAACACATTATAAATGCTTTATAGCACAGGGCCATGCTAAAAACATCCAGATTCAAGAGCTTCTTTTGTCCACCTTAAAGGACATTGGACCATATTCCACAACTTGTATTTGACTTGTATTTAATTTAATGTTTAAATTCTACTTTTCATAACGCTTTCTGTTTTAATTTGGTAATTAAGATATCTATTTTTTTACTAAACCCAAACCCTCATGTAAGATCATACAGTGACATTCTGAACATAACCAGCAATGTAAGGTTAATACTTGACAGTCAAACGCTGCATTTGTTTTAATTATAGCATGCATGCTTGCCATCAGTCACACCAAAGACAACCACAAAAACTGCTCAAAACTCTCAGTGTTAATGACACAACACACTACCATTCACACTTTAAACCAATATAGTCTGAATGGCCCCAGATCAAGATTAGATGTTTTCGTTAGATGTTCACGAAAGAGTGAAAATTCAGCACAAGCTCCAGTAAAGCTGCTCTAACATTCGCCAGGCATTAAGTATGTTTGTCAGATTCTCTTGTAGATTGTTTTGTTTTGGTTGACTTTTTGAGAGATATAATTGAAATTTAAGAAAAATCTGATTAAGATATTGATGGGACAATAGACCTTTTTCACAGCGGACATTTTGACTTGTCATAGTAGGAAAAGCACAGGTGTTACAAGTAACATTACTGATGGCTCCGTTCCATTAAAGTGTCCCAGTAAGCCACGACTTTATTCATTAATAATTAATTCATTTTAATATTTATACATACATATTTTAAGTACCTTTGGTAGTGACAGTGGATAGATGACAGAAATTGAGGGAAGAGAGAAGAGGGATAATCTGCAACAAAAGTATCCAATCGGACTTGAATCGTGCTCAACACATTAAAGAGTTAGACTCTTAGGCCACCAACCTATAAATGTTGTTATTAAAGAAATGTGACCAATATGTATTCTGAGCTAAATATTTTACAGTTGAAAAATAAACTCTGTGATAAATGGGATAAACAATGTAATGGGACACTAGTTCTTACTAAATTTCACCACATCTTTGGCATTTCTGTACTTCAGTGTATTGCTACTTACCAGCCAAGATACCAATACTCATAAATCTGATCTGTGACAAGCTAAAATCAGCCAATAATAATGTCCTTGTGAGTAGCTTGTTGTCAGTAGTAATCTTGGTTTGCTGCTAGTAAAGGGTTCTGGGTGTGTATGACATCAATTGTGATCTTTGTGACTATACATTGCTATCATTTTACCCAATTATGCATATCTTCTAACCACAAGGGCAACAATAAAAACAATAGAAAGAGATTTTGTTACAGGATTGTTATTCATTCATCTGATCTTTTTTTATGTTTCTATTACTTCCAGAGGATACTGAGAAGGAGCTACACTGAAATATATTAAATCTAATCTGTACAAAGTGTCTTTGTTTACACCACAAACTGCAGGAGGCTGGTGGAAAGTTGTTCTGCCGATGTTTATCCAGGCTCACTCTGGGCATTTCACTTGAGGATTTCTTTCCACATAACTCTTCACATTTATTCTTTTCTTTAGGAAGACCTACAGCAGCTGATACTGATGCCTCTCCCAAATGTTGCCATTCTGGGGCAGGACCCCCTAACAGGTATGAGATAACACAATCCTATTAGTGCCATGTATCTCAGCAGCAAGAAAGTAATTATACTTTATATACAAGTCCATATCTCTGCTATTTGTGAAGCACATTAAGGTGATAATGATAGGGCGAATGATGGTGTTGATGGGGGGTAGAAATGATGATAATGATGATGATGACACTTTCTGTGTCCTCAGATGCAGCCGTGGAAGAGCTCAGGCGACTGCTGCTGCTCTTACTAGGATGTGCTGTGCAGGTGATCACACACTCACATGACCATCATGAAGGTCAATAAGGACACCAGTATTTAAATTTTTAGCCATGTTAGTGGTGCGGTCAGTAATAAAGTAATTATTACATGGATTACCATGACATTTGATAAAGAAATTCTTGGACCCCAAAGAATGAATCCTAACGACTTAAGTGATCCCCATACGTTTTATCTAGTCTCAAATTTCTGATCATCCAACACTTCACTTTATGACACGATACCTCTCAGTGAAGCATCGTTTAGATTATTCTAATGGTAAAAGTATTTGTTTGTTAAAGAAAATTTATTTAAAAACTAGACAATCCCACAATGTTTTTGATCATTGAATCAAAGTAGATTTAATGTGGCTTTTTATTAAACTTCTCAACAGAAAAAAACCCATATAAACTAAAAGAGCATTCACCCCATTTAACAGAACACATTAAAATCATCAATGGTGCAGCCTATTGCTTTTCACATAATTCACATAATTAGTTAAATGAAGATCACCTGTGTGTAGTTAAGGGGGTTCAGTTGAAAGTAGTATAAACCCACCTGTATCTATCTGGAAGGTCCACATTTTGGTAACCCAGTATCAGTATAGCAAACCTACACCATCAACACAGTTTCAGAAAAGACACAATAAATCAACTGTAATTCAGTGTTGTAAGACAATAAAACATAAAAACGTCCAAGGAGAATATACTTATACTTTATTTAAAATTTGTCAGCCTCAGATTAAGGCTAACATAGCACACTTATAAGTTCCTCTGGACAAAATTGTCAGTCAAATGAATGTACTGTAAAATAAAGTGATGTAAAGTGATACAAAGCTATAAAAGTATTAAGCCAACATGCTTTCATTCTGGCATTTGCTAAATGTTAGCATCCATCTTTAACACGCTAACAGTGGGGTATCAAGTCTTTATCTTTTTTCTCTAATAAGGTTCAGGTTGGTAGGAACTCAATTAGTCCGACTGCCCAGACTCTCCCTGACTTTTGCTATAACATGCTGCACCCGTGGTAGCATTTAAATCCATCACTGCTAAGCATCTGACTGACTTCATTACTAAAATGATTCTCCCAAATCACTTTTTTAATTTCAGTCCATTTATTCTAGCCATAATAAAAAAAATATTGCACGTTGTTAAATATTTTTATAATATAATATTTTTTATAATCTTTTACTTTTCAGTCGGGATCATTTATTACACCAGTAGCAGGCACTATTGTAGTGCTGCAACTAATGATTATTTTCATTATTGATTCATCTTCTGGCTTTATTCTTGATTAATCGATTACTTATTTAATGTTCAAAATGTAAAAGAATTATAAAAAAACTAAACAATGCCCATTGTAAATTTCTCAGAGGTCAAGATGACATCATCACATTGCTTGTTTACTTTACAAAGATGTAAAACAGAGAAAAGCTGCAAATTATCACAATGGCAGAGCAGGAACTAGTAAATGTTGAAGCGATTAAGCGATTACCAAGTGGCTGATTAATTTTCTGTCAATCGAACTGTTCAGCTCTGGATTATCATGCTGATATACAGTATTATATAGATGTATTTTGAGTTAACACACACACACATACACACCCGACGCCATTTCATCCTTCTGTGTCTGCAGTGTGAGAGGAAAGAGACGTTCATTCAGCAGATCCAGTCTCTGGACATTGAGACACAGGCAGCCATTGCCAGCTGTATCCAGCAGGTACGTTCAAGTGCAGAATTATACAAATCAAGGACTCCCCCCTCCCATATTATCCAGGGGGGAAACTTCTAAGAAGAGTTTTGTCCCCAAATATGATTCAGCAAATAGTTTCTTCACTCTCTGGCCTGTAGGCAGAGATAACTATTATACCTTCTGCTGGTGCTTCAAGTAAGTGTGAAAATTAGCTGCTTGTTATTCTGCTGGCAGCCTTTTAAGGACCTCTGGGTGCCCCTTGCTGCCACCGTAGGATGGATCCTCCACCCCTCATGTCCACCTCTCCCCCCCTCCCCTCTGCCATATCATCCTCTCTCCTTCATCTCTTTCCCGTCATTCTCCGCGTTCCTCTCCAATAAAGCCTAAATGCCAAATTGTACTCTTTTAAAAATACCCCCCCATGAACAGTTGCCGGCATTACAAAAACAGCATGTTGCATACCAGCGTGACTGAATTACAGAAACAGCATGTTGCCCACCAGCCTCTTTTGTGCCAGGTTCCTCAGCCTCATAAATCATAGAGGTGAGAGGTGTTCTTCCTGTGTGGATGGATGCACCCCCTGCTTGCTGTTCATATGCCTTCCACCCAAAGACATTTCAAACCTGCCTACGTGATCATTAGTTTTTCATGCATTACTCAGGCAATTTTGGACACATTTCCCTAACAGATACAGTACATTCCCCAGGAAATGTGAGAAACAGTTTTTTCATTTGTACACAGATGTGCCTCTGCTTGGTATTCACAAAGCCTTCACACTGTCTGGATTGTTTGTCCCCAGATCTGCCATTTTGTGTCAGGTTTCCCAGACGCACATTGATCTTATCATAGAGACCTGAGAAACTGTCCTTACTGCAGGTGACTCAGGATGCTCGCATGGTGCTGCCGCTTAGGTGGGAGGAGCTGGTGGAGGTGGAAGGTGCAGACTTACAGCTGGTGTTCAGCTGCATGGCCAAACAGATCCAAAGCCTGCTGGCACAAAGAGACACACATCTGGAGGTACACATACACACACACACACAGGAAGAGTTTGATATTTTGGAAAGTATGTTTATTCACTTTCTTGTAGAGAGTTAAATGAGAACATTGATACCACTCTCACGTCTGTGCGGTAAATATGAGGCTACAGTTCGTAGGACAGTAAGAAAATTCTATTTACTTTTATGAAGTTATAAAATGCAATTAATTGAAAATGAATACATGTATAAGTAAATACAGCAGTTGTTTCATCAGGGCTTAATTGTGTCACATATTTGATCAACATTTTATATCTTGCTGATCGCTGATCTGATCTTGTATTCAGTTTGTAGCTTATTACTTACCACCCACTGATGTGGTAATTCTGCCTTCCAGCCAACAAAAGCTGATGTTAAAATGTTATTTCGACTGAGTAGGCTGTAGGATAGAGTACATTTAAGAAAACATGTACTGTAGGATTTGAGGTTGACATATGAAGGGCTTTGTGGTCAATGCAAGTATTTATGGCAAAATAAATAACAATAAATGAAATATACAATGTGCTTGTCTGCTTGTGTACTTGTCTCTCCCCTCCACTGTGGGAACCAATAGACTACATTGATATTAAGTAATTTGATATATACTTTGAGGAGAAAGGTCATTTATCTAAACATAAAGACCTGGACCCCAATTATCACAATCAGAATCAGAATCAGGTTTATTGCCAAGTAGGTTTTCACATACAAGGAATTTGTTTTGGTGCATGGGTGCCAACAAGAGCAGATATATATAGAAGAAATTACATAAAACCACTAAATAGAAAATTTACAATAATAATAAAAAGAAGAAGAAGAAGAGCTGTGCAAGTGAGTGCAATATAAATTTACAATAGCAGCATTAATACAACATTATTACTCCATATATGGTCTTGTTTTCTTAATTTGACTCCGTCCTGCATCCTTACCAACTTTTTTGGCATTAAAAGGCAATTAAAGGAATGATTTCTGTTTTGAATAGTGCATAGTGTTCTGAACCTTTGGCTACAACCTTGCTATGGGATCAGAACAGCATAAGATATTACATTTTGATCAAATAATTTCCACTGACTCAAATAAGCCCAGATGAAACAAGGGCTTGTTGCTGTAGTGTCATAGAAAATGTTGCATAGACCACAGAGAGTCATATTACATCCATTTGTATTAACTTTATAGAAGAACAAATTGTTTAACTGCTAAACACTATAATGCTACTTTACCTGCAGTAAGGATGAACAGGCGTTATTACCCACTATACCAAACTGTCTGTCTGTATTCTGAATATCTAAGACTATACATTTTTGTTTCCAATCTTATACTTTATGTTACATGTCTCTCCTTCTTTTACCAAATCTTTCTTTTCCTCCGTCCTCTTTGGCTCATCTCATCATTGCCCTGTCTCTCTCTCCCAGAGGATGGCAGAACTGTGTCGGGAGCGGGAGGCCCAAGCTGATTCAACCACGGTGCCCCTGGGTGGTTGCAGGGAGGAGCCACCCCAAGGTCTGGCACTCCAGCTGGCAGACAGCAAAGCCAAACTCCGCCGCCTTAAACAACAACTGTGAGTGTGTGTGTGTGTGTGTGTGTGTGTGTGTGTGTGTGTGGGTGTGTGTGTGTGCGATGAAAAAGCTCAAGAGAACCTTTAGAAAAGTTGCGATAAAGGTCAAGATAAAAAATTTGCAAATGATTAGGTCACACTTTACAATACAAACAAAGTTGTTACTCAGTGAGAAACAAATCATGTATTCAGTACTATAATTAAATTCAAACAGTCTTTAATTGTAGACTGCAGCATAAAGGTCACTGTTGGGCATTTACAATTTCTGGATATACATGTCTTTACTCATAATCTTATTTTTTATCAGCCAGTGTATCATAGATAGTGCTCAAATAGCATAAAAATTTGCTAAATACTATTCTGATATTGGAGCTTATGGTTTTATGTTTGACTTGTTTTTTTTAGGGAAGATAAAGGAGATCAAATATTGGATTACAACCACGAGATTCAAACCATGGAGGAACAGCTCAAGAAACTTCAGAAAGAGGTACAAACACATGATAGAGGTTCTGCACTGAACCCAGCCCGACAGAGTCTGACTTGTACTGTAAGATTAGAGCTTTAAACCTCATGTTCTGCAATAGCCATGAGTTGATTCCTCTTTGTTAGGTTATTTGATTAGCAGCAAAACACACATTGCAGCCAACTACAATTGTGTCCAGAAGAACATTGCTGTTAAATGTTTTTCCCAGCTGAACTTGGCTGTTTAGATTCATAATCCAGAACAAAACGACATGATCGTGGGTCGTAGTTACTTGTATTTTTCCATTGTTGTAGTGCAAACAGATTGAGCAAAATCAGAATTTGGTGACACTATTTGGTGCTGCAACAAAATGTGGGCGCATCTTAATTTAAATAACTTGAATATTTTGTTCACTACTGTACAAGCCTGACCTTAATTTAAACCTAGTAACTTTAAACTAAGATCTTGTAGAAAAAGAAGACGGCAAAACATTTCTGGCCTTTCTATGGATAATCTAATCTATGACATTTCATTTTCATATGTACTGCACACACACACACGCACGCACGCACGCACGCACGCACGCACTCACACACACACACACACACACACACACACACACACACACACACACACACACCTTCCCTTCTTTCTGTCTTAGACATTGTCAACATTTGCTTTTCTACCCTTTCCAGATCTTTTCACACCCTTTTTTGACCTCATCCTCTCTGGTATATGAATGTGTGTGTATGTGTGCACCCGCAGAACCGCTCTCTGCAGGGTGAGGTGAGGGGCATGCGTGCGCTGCGGGATGAGCTGGACTGCGCCCGAGAGCGAGCTGCGCGGGCTGAGCAGCTCCAGACTGAGCTTCAGAGCTGTAAACACAGATTGCGCAGCCTGGAGCTCACACGCACTCAGCTGAAGGTACACGCACACAAACACACACACAGACACACAGACACACACACACACACACACACACATACACACAGCAAACCCACAACGCTCACTACACATACTTTTGAATAAGCCATTTTACACCAGAAAGAAAACAAGCAGCACGACAACATCTACTCCATGAAATACATTCAAATTGTTTTGGCACCAAGTTAAATATTGAAATCTTCCATACAGTACAACATCAAACATACTCACAGTGCCTTCATACAATTGTACCTGCAAGCACACACACTTTTCCAAAGCAAGGACCTCTTATGAGCATTACCACCAAAGGTCACATCAAGAAGATCCCCTTTTCCACCTTTCTCTAAATAGCTATTATTTAAAAAACAAAAAAAGAAGTGCTGCACTACTTAATCTTAAAAGCCATATATGGTATACTGTCTCACAGCTCAGAGCATTTCAATCAAGAGTGAGTATGAACAACTCTGAAGCTCAAAGCCAGAAAATGAAATTATACTGTGTGATGTCATCAGGATTTACTGCTCAGAGCTGCTTCATTGACAAAGAGCAGGAGTATGACTTCAGTTATTGGAGCTTTTACACCCAAATGAGATTTATTCTGAGGTAGTGTAACTGTTCTGAGGCAGAAAATGTGCTCATATACTTGTAAAACGCCTCACAATGTCCTCACTGTCACCTTCTCAGTCTTTTTTGATTTATTCTGCCTTCATCCCTGTGGCAGCCCAAATTAGCTGGCAGGATGAAGTTTTCTCGTGTTTGGGTTTATAATTAATTTTCACAAATTCACAGTGAACTCTTGCGTGGCTGTTAAAACCAGACGAGCTAATGTTGAATGTTGAATGTTTACATGTAGCGGTGTTCCCTGTTAAAGGGAAAATCTACCCTACGACAAGAGTAACTTTGTTTTACAGTTTTACATCTTGGGTGTTATTTGCATAGTTTTGGCCATAATTCCTGTCAGTAACAACATTATTATACTCACCAAGTAAATTACAGAGATTTGAGATTATCGTTAGGGGATGATTTAACGTCTATGTCAAGTGGTTTAG